>VKOC01003663.1:0-14316 GCA_009364415.1 Spea multiplicata
CCAAATTAATATTGATTTTTTCACTTTTTTTGCCGAAAAAAGATTTAAGATTTTCAGATTAATAAGAATACCAAAATTAAAAACAAAACAAAGTTTGACAATCACTGATTCACTGAGACGTTTCAACCTTTTGTTTTGAAGAGATTAAGTTGGATGTTTATTCTGTTGTATGTGCTGTTGGAGCAAGTATGCGTGAGAAGGGTTTGTTTAAGAGAGCATTCTGTTAGGCACAACATATCCCAAGGGAACTCTGGTTCCTCTGAATCCCTGCTGTAACACTCAGATAAGTGATAAAAATATACACCGGTGGTGATAACAATCTGCTTAAAAGTAAATATGAAACTGAAGCTTTCTCTTATACTGAAAAAGGAGTAACATGTAACATTAAATTCTGGAATGAGTATTTCTCTTAATTTGGATCTATATACACACACACATGCTCTTGCAATGGAACATCTAGTCTGTCTATGATACTACAGCTATATATCTATCTATCTATCTATCTATCTATCTATCTATCTATCTATCTATATATATAGATAGATAGATATAGATATCTATAGATATATATACAGTAAATATAATTTGTCTTGAATATATCAAACGTATTATTTTGTTATATTGATTTTCAGGTTAACCCAACTGCCAGAAAAGCAGCTGATGTCATGGAAATAGTTTGCAAAGCCATAAAACCAGAATTCCAGCCTCCCAAAGACAAGTGCAAAGTAGTCCTAGGGTACAATAATGAAAAGAACAATGAGGTAGCGATACTGGAAGCTGTAGTGGAAAGTAAGTACTGGGTCAAAAGTACAGCAGTGGAAATAGCTGATATCCGTTATAATGTAGAAATCCTTGTCTTCAATTAATAAAAAGTTGAATGAACATAGGGTATCCAACATACAGGAGAATGAGAAACATTTGACCTTGGGCCAGAGGCGTATCTAGGGTTTGGCACCTATGGCTCATGCCATAGGCGCCATTTGAAAGGGGGCACCAGTGAGCGGCTTTCAAACGCCGTCTTTTTTTTTTTGACTTTTAGATATTTGGACAGGGGCGCAATTTCAGTGCTTGCCATAGGCGCTATTTTCAGTTGATACGCCTCTGCCTTGGGCTCTACCTCTCCTCACCTTCCACGAGGAACAGGAGAGGAGAGCTTCCCATGTAGATACATTATATATATATATAGTTATAATATTTAGCTTGTATAACTAGAAGGGTCTGTAAACAAATTATTGGGCAGTACACATACTTTTTATTTTCTTATATGACCAGTATTGTATTTGTAAGGTACTTTGCTATTACTTAGTAATAATTCACCATTATGTTTAGTATGCAATCGCAATAGCATCTTGTGCAAAATCAACCAGAATTTGTGTATACTGTGACCGCCTTAAGTTATACATTAAGTAAACTTTAATCCATCTGTTTTTCTTTTAGCGCATCTAAATACAAATGATCTTCATTCAAAACTTAAGAGCATCAAAAATGAGGTATATTTTTTAATATTCCTTTTCCTTCCTGTGGTTCATAGCCAAGGTCCGTGCTCTGTGTATTTACTGAAACCTTTTTATTCCCTTCATTTTCAGGATGGAACACCGATGTTTGTATATAACTCTGTGGAACACAACACTTATTACGAAGATTGGTTAAGCATGCCCCTTATCATAACTATTGTATGTCTGGCAGTGTCCCTGCTTATTATTGCAGGTGTTTACGGATGTTGGCATCAGAGACAATCTCATAAGAGAGAGCAGGTAAGTTTAACTGTGGTTCAATTCAATGTTTTAACACTTTTAAGTATAACAAACTAGGTGTGTTCAGCACAGGTAGTTTTGCACTTACAATCAGTATAGAAGCTTCAGTATGTTGTTATGTCATTATTATTGTATATCACTAGCCATTTGTTTTAAACCCTGTAACATGGAAAAGTATAGCTCACACTATTTCCTATAGATTACCAAGAAATGAAGCATAGAGTCAGAAACAACACACATAAAACCAAGTATCATTTAAAAAGAGGACGTTGTAGGTCCCTCATGAATCTTTTCTGGAGAAATAGTAGACCTCGTAGCATGATAAGCCATTATTTTACTTAATCAAGGTTACCACATTTGAAGTTTGCATAATCTTAATTATTACATTAGGAAGCTCCTCCAGGAGCAGCTGGCCCTGCTCATAATGCACAGTTAAACCAGCAATCCACGCTATTTCATTTCACATTATCTGCTAAACTCTGCAATAGCAGATTACACTGTTCAGGGTTGGTCGACAAATTGTCTGTTGTGTTTTTTTGTAGAGGCTCACAGAAGAACTCCAGACCATGGAAAATGGTTATCATGATAATCCAACCCTTGAGGTGATGGAGACCTCTCCAGAGATGCAGGAGAAAAAGGGAGGTCTGAATGGGGAGCTTGGGGACAGCTGGATTGTCCCACTGGACAACCTTACAAGGGAAGACCTGGAGGAGGAAGAAGACACCCATTTATAAATAATAGGGATATCGGTATAGTGTGACTAAGGAATCCAGCAATATCAAGCAAAGAAAACATATGATATGGCTGGTCAAGCAAAGCAGGCCCTGATCTGTCCCATTACACAAAGTGCCATCCATAAAATAACATGCCTTCCCTGTGATCTATTATATCCACATTCATTTAGTAGGATGTGATCAACTGCATACAACAACCGGTTATTAATTGACTATTTCAGCTATGTCATAGAGGAGGGGACTTGTTTTCCTGCATCCAGGAGCACTTCCTCAAAATCAGAATTATAAAGCATTTGGGTGGAATATGTGCTTTATGTACACACACTGTGTTATATACCTAGGTTATAATGCACTCCACGTTGTCTTTACAATGCACAAATGAAGACACTAAATAGAAATAGAAGAGAATGTCAGTGTTCAATGAACTCCTGGTGAAAAAGACACATAAAAAAACACACACACTTGTTACCCCCTTTTAAAGAAAAAACAGTTACGGTGAAAGAAAGGAGACTGGTTGCATGATCTTCAGTGCTGGATTAAATGTAAGTGTGAGAAATCACTTTGAACTTGTACTTTATATGCAAAGGGAGCAGAAAGTTGTATTTAATGTATATATATATAGTACTATATATACAGGGATGTGTCTTACATGATTTGCTTAGATTTTGCCAACTTATTTTATTGGCGGTATCTCTATCATGGGTAAGTTTGCCGGAAAAAGCAACTTGACTAAAAACCTAATGACTCGGGTGCCACTGGTAAATCACGACTTAACTCAAGCTATGACAAGTGCTACTGAGAGGTTTTCTGTTTTTGAAACTTTTTTTTAAGATTTATGTGCCATGCATTTTTATATTTGCTAATTTTATATAAGATCACAATATATATTTTACAATTTTTCACCTTTCTAACTTGACCAATACAAAGCTTTTGGTTTGCTATGTAATTCAGTGTCTTACACTGTAACATTTTAATGTATGTCCATGTCACATGCAGATATTTGCTTCGGATATTACACATTTATTATTTGGTATTAGATATTTTACCTTGTACAACATACCAATTATTATTATTTATTGACTTGTATAGCACCACCAATATTCCAGTTGTACAACTGACGCAAGGTGGACTGCATTATGAGCTTGATCCGTGCATGACAACCAAACTGCTGTTTAACTACTGAAATTATGATCAAGCAATACCTAGGAGTTGTACTGATCTCACTAAATTGAGAAAACAGAGAATGTTCCAATATTATTATTTTGTTTTAGTTATGTAGCACCAAGAATTTATGCAGAAACGAGACTACCAAAAAGGGATACATTAGGTAAAGAGGGCCCTGCTCACAAGCTTATAATAGTAATGTGAACGTTCTTTACATGTGTTACTGCGTAACACAAGATCAAACATTTATTGTACGACAGAAAGCCACACTTAGGATTGCTGTGTATGCCTGGAGTGCTTGCTTGGCTGGATCTAATCTTAAATTCTTGCCTACAATAAATGTAAAAAGTTTTGAAAAACTTTATTATTCAGCTCTTAGAAGCATTATGTAGCACAACAGTGTATTTTAATTCATGCCCATTATACTAATGTGAAAAGGGCAAGGGATGACATATAATGTATACAAGACATAAGTGCAACTGGAATAAGCTTTGCTAGGTTGCCAAACGTTTGTCAACAAGAGCCAGGTGAAAGGCAACATTCGTAATGCTTTATTGATTACCCGCTACTTAATGCCTGTCCTCCTAGTGCTGTATATATTGCTGGGTTATATCCCAAAAAATTGAATGTTTATTAGTCTCAAAGGTTAGATACAAACAAGTTGAGGTTTTTTTACACATTGAGGCAGTTAACAACTCCCATCATACCCTAAGACAAGGTTGCTGCCAGCCACTTAAGAGTTAAACACCGCCTAAGAATAGTTTAAATGACGTGGCCATTCTGTTTTTATAAAATGAGGTAGAGAAATATTAGTGATTTATGGAATTTAAGCTATTTTGCAATATCGTTGACTGTTTTTAAATAACGTATTTTTATTTTGCCTGTAACACACTTTTATTAACGGAAAACTTCATGACAACACTAATCTCCCGGATAATAATACACTGATCAGCCGTAACATTATAACCACCTGCCTAATATTGTGTAGGTCCCCCTTTGCCACCAAAACAGCCCTGACCCATCGAGGCATGGACTGCACTAGACCTCTGAAGGTGTGCTGAGGTATCTGGCACCAAGATGTTAGCAGCAGGTCCTGTAAGTCCTGTAACTTGCAAGGTAGACCTCCATGGATGCATTCTGGTGCCATGTGTTCTCCAGGTATCCGTGTGCTATAAAAAAAGAAAAAGTGATTCACAAGACCAGGCCACCTTCTTCCATTGCTCTGTGGTCCAGTTCTTATGCTCATGTGCCCATTGTAGGTGCTTTTGGCAGTGGGCAAGGGTGAGTGTGGGCACCTTGCCTGGGCTGCGGGTATGCAGCCCCAAACGCAACAAAACTGCGATGCACTGTCTCTTCTGACACCTTTCTATCTATTACCCTTTTTCAGCAATTTGCGTTAAATAGCTCGTCTGTTGGATTTGACCAGACAAGCCAGCCTTCGCCACGCACGTGCATCAATAAGCCTTGGCTGCCCGTCGCCAATTTACTGCATTTTCTTCCTTGGACCACTTTTCTTTTTTGTGGTACTGACTACTGCAGACCGGGACCCCACCAGCGTGGCAGTTTTGCAGATGTTCTAACCCAGTCTTCTAACCATCACAATTTGACCCATTTTCTCACTTCTAGCGCATCAGCTGTGAGGAGAAAATGTTCACTTGCTGCCTAATATATCCCACCCACTGACAAGTGCCATGATAACAAGATTATCAGTGTTTTTCCCTTCACTTGTCAGCGGTTATGGCTGATTGGTGCATATCACTAGTCAAAAGGCAGCTAATCGCATTGAGCTTACACTTATATCATGTTGTATATTTTGACAAAGAATTAGTCCATTTTAGTTTATTATACCCTTGACCTTCAAAATAGTTTTCAATGTTCAGTGCCAACTCCTCACATTAGCTTTTATATTTTACCTTTCATTACTAGGTATACTTTAATGTTCAGACAACGTGTCTATAGTAAGACACATGAGCATTAGGGCTTTAGTCAGGAACAGTACGCATAAGCATGTAAATATAAAATACAATTAGTTTATAGGGAGCAGTTTTATAATAGATTACACATTTTGTAGCCATTGCAACATAGACCATTTTTTATGTGGGAGAGAGTACTACTCTTATAGAGAGCTCAATTGGATTAATACGTTATAGGCGATTGCAGCACCTAAGACAGAGATTTTGTTTTGCACATGGCAGAAACTGCCTCTTTTGAGAAGAATTCTTTAAAGGAAGCGATTACTGAAAACAGGAAACATTGGCTGAAATCATTTTGTTTGCATTATTAATTGTTCAAATTCAGATGCAGCCTTTCAAAATGGGTTAATCCCATTGATCTGGATCTCAGCTAAATCATCCAAAATACCCTCCAGAAATAAATAAAAATACATGTGAAGAAGGCAAGAAAACAAAATATGTAATGTTACATCTTACAGAGCACAGAAAAATCCCTGGTTATAGCTGGGTGATTCCACTCATGTACACTGGAGTAGGGCAAGTAGAATGGAGTGGAGCAGCAGCGATGACTCAGACGACTCCTCTGGAGTAAGGCTTACCGGCCTTGCAAGCATCCAAGCCGAATCAGTGGTCTTACCGAATCAAGACTTGGCTCCATCTCTGATGAAATAACCCTAACAAACTGAAAATAAAGAAAACTGAAATCTGCAGGGCTGCAGTAAAATTAATTTTATAAGCTTTACCCTGTTTTTAACACCATCTCCAGAAAAATGGCACATTTTATGGGACCTTTAACCCCTTAAGCACAATGGGCGGTCCCTAAACCCATTGAAAACAATGCATTTTGAGCCCGTACATGTATAGGCTGTCATTAAGGGGTTAAGGCTACCTTTAAATGTATTGCGTATGATGGCTAGAGTGTGCCTCTAATAGAACTAAAAATACAGTAAATGCAATGAAACCAACTGTTCTAATGTATTATACTATCGTGTACCATATTGTTAGCACCACTATGCACTAATCTGATGTATTGCTTCCAATGCCCTCCAAGTTTTGTTTTGTTAAAGGGAATATTTTTATTGTTAATATGACATATGCTTCTAGATTCTGAGATTGTATAAGAAACTGTGTGTTGGATGTTTCATGCCTTTTAGGGCTGCTTGATAATGACAATTTTATTGTTATAGGAACAGGGGTCTATTACACACTGGAATTTTCTGAACTGGACTTTCACAGCACATAGTTTCATACAATTTATATTTTCAAAATTATATAAACTGATAATAAACCATTTTGATTACAATGTATGTTGTTCCTTGACAAATATCACAAATTCACCTTTTATACCATTGTTGAATGAAATGTGAGTTGCAGCATGCCTTATGGGGTTTACTTTAAAAAACTTTTATCTATATGATATACTACTATATATATATATATATATAATGGAAAATGGCCCTTTTTCAAAAACCTAAACAAAATTGGTTCACGCTTATCACAGTTGCTCTGAGCTTAAATTTGTCTTGATATCAAAAGATAGTAGGAGCTGTGAATCAAGGTAAAACGTGCAAACGTATGGTTATATTGAAAATAGAAGGCATTTATTCTCACAATAAAACACTATGTACTGTACTATGAAATCCCTTCTGCACGGTCCCCCCAAAAATCTTTAGGTCTTTCCGTCGGAAATTACTTTTTGTCTCTTTGCCTACCTCCTCCTGAATTCTCTATTGGGCTTCCTTTGCATTTAAAGGGATTAGTGCCAGCCAACCTCATATATTCTTATTGCTCAGCTATGATTATCTGCTGTTACCCACTTTCAATTCAAACTAAAGCTCAGCTTTAATGGGAGTCCTACAGAGCATGTACTTAGGTAGGCATCCTGCTTTCAACAGAGGCACCGGAGGTGGGGAGAAGATGACTTCTTTCTCTAACACAAATAACTAAAGAATACATGTCCCAATGTGCATGCAGAAAAATGCATTAGAACCAATGCACAATTTAACAAAGACATAGGTCTGGGGTGGTCCAGTGGTTACTGTAGAAGCACGTGGAAAAAAGCCTGCTTTTTGGGGTTACAAGGAAACTAAAGAATTTCCCAGCTCTAGTTATAAAACTCATACACAGTACATTGAGTTTATTTACTTGTGATGAAATGTTTTAGCTCACTGCATTAAGGATAATCACATTTTCTGACAAGAAATGCAGGGTTGGCGCTTTACAATGTACAGTCAGTATGATGGGTATCACACCTTGACTCAAAACTTATGTATAAATACAACTATTACCTACGCACACCAAGTTCCACCAACTGTGCATTGTGAAATGCAAAAGCACAGGATTTTTGTTTGACCAATGACTGATACCCAGTGATCCGTAAATACTTACATCATTTCACAACAAAAGGTGTGTTTTATGAGAGGCTGACCCAAGTTCAGGCACAGTGAAGAAGATTTCTTGTACCCAGAGAAGGGTTAAAAAAAGCCTTTATTCTGTAACCTCTAAAACATTGGAAATTGCAACTGAAGTTGGCAAGAGCTAGTTTTTCTTTGGCTACCATGCTCAAAAGCTCCTCTTTATTGTTTGACATGTATCTAATGTATTTTTATCATCTTTTCACATTAATGTATTTAACATGCATCTTAATCTGCCAGACAACTGAGTAAATGAGCATAAGTGTTGTGTAGGGTCTTCAGCTGACTATATAGAAAGGAGTGAGCCAATGTAAGCATAGATATCGTATTCTACAAACATTAATTCTCAATTTACTGCAAGAGAACCAGTTAAAGTCTACTGGATCAATGCCACCCTCCAAGTGAATTGCGCATTTGCCATATTCCTGCAGTTTTGGGCAACTTCTGAAGGGAAAGACCAAATTGATAGCTGTTTTCTTGTTTGTAAGACAATTACTGTTTCACTTGTTTAAGATTATATGGGTTAAATATTTTGATTTTCTTTAACATGACAATAAATATAGAATGTATACATATGTACTGAAAGACCAAAAGCAACCATCTAATTAAAGCACCTGCCGCCGACACTGCATAGATTACACATGTCTAAGGTAAAAGTATTATGGTTATGCATATTAACAGTTGACAAAAGAGAATTAAAGAATGCTAATGGCACAACTAGGCAATGACAAGATTTACTTTGCCATATATTTCAAAACATGACAGAACAAAAAGTTGGTGACAACATAGAGGCCACTACAATGATAAATGCTTTCTGTTTCTTGTGGCTGCGAATAATTGAATGTCCAACAGAGTAAATCATGTAATGCACACTGAAGGCAATTTGAACCCCGATATAAGTACTTCTTGTATCAAGGAGCACAGTGTTGCAATAAAAACCACGTATCATTATACAAACTTACCATTCTTTTTAACAAATGTTGATGCCAAGGGTCTACGAAAAGCTGGTTGGCAACTTATCTGCTTAATTGTGAATTTGCTTTTGTTGATGACATCATTGATGACCTCCATGGCTTTCTCATTATAGAGCAGTAAGATTGCTCAACTTTAATGACAAGGAGGCAAAATACAGTTTGAAACACTCCAGCAAACAAACGATCAATTAAAAGACGTGTTAATGTCTTAGAGTACTGCAGTGCATCCAAGCTATGATGTCATCAAAGAGGCTGTCATTCACAATAATTTACTTGGAAAATGCAAAGCACAATAGTCTGGTTTTAAAAGAACCATTGAATAAGAAAGAAAACAAAATATCTATAAAAAATATCAAACTAATTTATAAACGTGTGCTCTTTTATATAAGAGATACTTCAGTTTGAATTACAAACTGCTGAATTACAAAGAAGCCGGTGTGGTGCACAAATACATGGGGTGACTAACCCCCCCTCTATTCTGTGATGTACAGCACTAGAATGGTACTTATTTCATGGATCTGACTGCAAATAAATACAAATATTGTTTTCTAATGCAATATCCCACATCATCAATTAAGGTGGCCTCACATTTAACATTTGCAACCTTGGGTTTAAATGATGAAGGTTGCAAAGCAATTAAAGAAAAAAAAAAACTATATTCACATTTCACATTTTTATACAGAAAATACAGTAAGCTGTACAAGAGGTTAGCCAGTGTGACCCTGATAATTACTTCTTCCTTTCAGTGAGTGACTGACTCCTGGTCAATTAAACTTTTTAATTAAACTTTTCTTTTTATATGTTACCATAACATATGCATATTACCCCTAGGATTAAAAGAAAAAAAAAAAAAAGACTTTTAGAAATGAAGGCCACACATTAATCCCTTTTGCCAATTTATAAAAATGGGAGAAAAAAAAAACCAAAAAGAAAAAACTTTCTGCCAAGTGCTCCTGGCAATCAGCACAATCTCTAGAGAGGGGTACCTACCAACATTTCACAAAGCTGTCTCTTTTGTGCACCAACTGCATTTCATCTATACAGCCACAATGTCAATTAAAAAAAAAAGTCACTCAAGTTTTATTGTCTTTGTAGTGCAGAATATCATCTTCACAATGTAATAAGATCAACCAGGTTGCCTTTCGGAGGGGTCATACTGTCAGGGAAGAAGTTAACCAAAGAATCAAAAAGCTGCGTCCTCTGGGCATAGGTGTGATCAACATCAGAGAAGCCTGACAACAGATAAGATGAAAAGCGGCATCATTAGCAAATCTACATTTTAGTTATTAAAATCAAAATATGCTTGGATCAATAGGTCTGTTAATAAGTGCTCAAGCATTAAGATGTTTGAAAGTCATACATTGCCACAAAAATGCATCAGAATAGTAGTTTAAATATTTTTAATTAAACTGTAAAATAATAGAGACCCAGGAACAACCACTTAAAGTAGAAATATCCACATGGGATTGCTTTCCTGTACAGTAACTGGCGGCATTCACTAGCTGGAATCTCAGAGAGGAGGGGGGTTGTATTGAACAACGCAAGTCCTATTCTTTCACGCAGAATGTAAAATTTACTAAATACTTTAACACGCATTCATGTCTTGTGAGGCTGTTTGGGGCAGTAATATGTCCCATTTAAAGAATTTGTTGTGTTACCATTCAGACTTGGGATGGGCAAATACTACTTAGAACACTTACCCAACGGAGTAAAATCCTTGCTGGTTTTGAACAGTGCAGAAGGGAGAAGCTGAAACTAAACAAAAAAAACATCCAATCACTTTCTTGTCAGTAATTTAAAGCAAAGCAAGTAGGACATTTGCGGTAAAACATCGAAAACATGAAAATAGTAGGACATGTAGACACCTGAACATTCCTTATCAATATGCAACACTTAGGACTATAACACAACAAAATAACTAGTGATGTTCCACAATGTTTACAAATTGCAGAGGATTGGCATGGTAGCTACTAGTACAGAAGAAAATACTGTCCACAGTCCTGACACACATGGTCCTGTGGTTGTGTAGGCTCAGAGTGTGTGTGTGTGTGTGTGTTCATTTAAGCTATAGTGCAGTGAGTAATGATATTACTGTCCTTGTCTATTGAATTAATCTATTGGCATGTGCTTTATACAAAGAACACATCTTCATCTACACACAAACTCCTCACCTCTTTAGTTTCTTCAGGGTCAGAGTGATCTACTGTGACAAATAAATCATTCTGCAAGTATTTGATTGCACTGAGGGGTTCCGTTTGAGCACGTTCTTCATACCTGCAACATATAAAAACAAACCGAATGGATGATTACAGATAATAAAAGGCATTTACTTATCCAACAAAGATTCATAAACCATTAACATTTTAATCAATCTGTTCATCCTACATACTACTACAAGTCATACCCACATACACAGTCAAGAAACTACATTTAATTACACTTGATAGCAAGAAACAAATAGCCTACTTTGGTATGTGAATACATTTAAATTCAAACAATGAATGAATGAAAGGGATTCATGTTATTATCTATTAGGATAAGGAGAAATTGGGAGTTTTTGTAAGGGTAAGAAACTGCCACTATGGCTCAGAACACTTAACTGGTCAATAACAGCCCTGTTTACTACAATCACTATACAAAAAAAAAATACTGCCAGGGACAAGAGGTGGTGTGCGGAGAACATAGCAAAAAGCTGGGAATTTAGATGGGAGTGCGGGAAAGGGGTAAATGCATCTACAAAACGGACTACACACCTATCACGTGCATTAAAGTGCATATGATGGCTGGAATGTCCTTTTAAGTGTCAGAGGAATAAAAAAAAAGTAAACGTAAAATCCATTTACTACCATTTATTACTAGCTCAGTGAAAGTTGTTTGAGAGAATTACCTGTGTTTCCGAATTAGGTATTTACAGTGTCTCAGCAAGTATTCTTTGGAAGGCCGGCAAAGCTTTAATGACCAGAAGTCATCCAACCTCATCTTTGGAGAGCAGGACTTCCCTGGGTTTCCTCCAAACAGATAATGAACCTAGAAATATAAAGGCCTATGTTGAATAGGTGTTTCCTTATATACATTTAAAACTTGTTTTTATAAACAAAATAGCCAACTAACTAAACTTATTGGGGAAATTCTTAGAAAACCCTGAGTCCATTCCTTTCTAAAATGACTGCTCTACATTAAGACTTTGCACTGGAATTAACCCAGTGTTAAACACGGTCAACATCCTTCATATACTTTACAAATGTTACGTTTGCCGGACAAAGTTATTACATTATTATGAAGGGTTGTTTGTAAGCTTTTTTCCCCGCGGGAAGAGTTAACTTGGCTCTGTATAATGCATGGTCAAATAAACAATACAGTTGAAAATACCACCTTTTTTACTATGCATTAGTCTTATTATTATTAGGGCCGTCTTATCTTCTTAAAAGGAAATAGTTGTGAAACACCGGGCTTTCTTAATGCATATAGAAGGTGGCAAGTTGAAATATTGAAACTGACAGAAACGCTCTCAAACTTAAGGCTCACTGAATAAATCTCAAATAAAAATGTTAGTATGGTAACAATATTGAAAAATGCCATGAGTCATGAGCTTTTGAGCCCTCAAAACATTTCTCACCAGCGTACTATTGATACTGTTTATGGATATCACTGATTTTTTTTTTAAGCCTAAAGTTATTAGGCATTCCCGAGATTTACAAAGAAAATACCAGTCATAGGGACTAAAAAGTAAAATAGAAGCATTAAAAAAAGTTATTTGTTTTTATCTGCAACAACATTTTCCTCAATAGAGGGAGCTCCATGTCTCTCCTGGATTATTTCACCAGTAATATGTTAATGCAGCAAGACTTGCAAGGCTGGGCCAATATGCACCACTGGCTGACCTGCATCCATATTTACAGGCATTAAATGAATAGTTGCAGTTTTAAAAGCCTTTTACCGCTTAGAAAATTGGGGCAGGTTTAATTGTCAAAATGCGTCAATTTGTACGAATCTGAATGCACAAGTCTTTTAGTAACTATGTCAAGGCTTTTACATTTTCTTTAACAAAACCTCTAGCAAGAGATCATTCCGACCAAACAGTTAACACACATTTTTCATAATGTAAGCCATTACAATCTGTTCCAAATTGAAAATATTGAGCCTGTGACGCTTACGCTTGTCCACTCGATGGTAGTCTAGCGTTGAAAGCAGGGGATGATTTTTTACAAACACTTTTTTTTGTTCTGTGAAAAAACAATTGTGTCAGCCTAAACGACTGCATTATGATGGAACAGGTCAGTGTCTCAAGGTAATATGGTCAAAAGGTCACGAATTCTGAAATCCACTATAAAAAGTGAGTCATTTTCCCACCAAATGTCCATTAAGCCAATTCAGAGTGTTGCCTTATCTTCTTGACTTTGACGGCAGTCAAAAAAAAAGCAATATAATGTAAATGTTTTGCCATTTTGGATACGCAAAGGAGAGGCTTTTTTGTAGTCATCATATAAGTATATATATAGTAATAATATATTATAATATATACTATACTATATATATATATCACCAGGCCACTTATGCCCAAGTACTACAGTCTGCGTATATGTGTGTGTGTACTTTATAGAAGCTGCGTGGGTGGACAGGGAAATGGGTTTTCATTTTCCAGTTAGGAAGCTCACAGATCATTACCTCAAGTGCTTAAGACTTTGCACTGGAATTAACCCAGTGTTAAACACGGTCAACATCCTTCATATACTTTACAAATGTTACGTTTGCCGGACAAAGTTATTACATTATTATGAAGGGTTGTTTGTAAGCTTTTTTCCCCGCGGGAAGAGTTAACTTGGCTCTGTATAATGCATGGTCAAATAAACAATACAGTTGAAAATACCACCTTTTTTACTATGCATTAGTCTTATTATTATTAGGGCCGTCTTATCTTCTTAAAAGGAAATAGTTGTGAAACACCGGGCTTTCTTAATGCATATAGAAGGTGGCAAGTTGAAATATTGAAACTGACAGAAACGCTCTCAAACTTAAGGCTCACTGAATAAATCTCAAATAAAAATGTTAGTATGGTAACAATATTGAAAAATGCCATGAGTCATGAGCTTTTGAGCCCTCAAAACATTTCTCACCAGCGTACTATTGATACTGTTTATGGATATCACTGATTTTTTTTTTAAGCCTAAAGTTATTAGGCATTCCCGAGATTTACAAAGAAAATACCAAAATTTCTTTATCGACAGTAGTGGCTCACTGTATATTTTTGAAGGCGTAATTAAACATAAAATGCATGCTTCTTTACTAACACAGCCTTATATGACTTAGAAGGCTATTCAGAAAAC
>VKOC01003664.1:0-27447 GCA_009364415.1 Spea multiplicata
ATGTAGCTTTTATTTTGTTGTGGGCTAATGTTTGTTTCTGGAGAATTAAGAGAAAGTGGGATGTTTTAATAATTTTGTTTATTGGGAAAAAAAACAACATCATGTCATTTTTTTGGCCAGCTAATGTGACTTCTCTTTTTCAGAGCCTCCGAATTTTGTTGTGAAACCTCGCGATCAAGTAGTTGCATTGGGCCGTACAGTAACGTTCCAATGTGAAGCAACTGGAAATCCACAGCCAGCTATATTTTGGCAGAAGGAGGGTAGCCAGGTATTTGTTTTGTAAATATGTATAGAGTGACCTTACAGGGGTCACAGCTGAACCCCACTGTGGCCGATGTCTCTCTCTACTGCCACACATAATATCTATTTTCACTTGCTCCTCGCACAGGGGACAAGGGGGGGGCTTGCTGATGATATGATGATGTCATAATTCAGCAATCCCATCAGAGCGTGAGGGGAACAGGAAGAACAATTTATGACAGCATAGGTGTAGATATCAATGCTAAGCACTTGGCTAACTACCCCAGGACAGCCTTTACCCCAATAATTATGTGTGGGGATGCCAGACCCCCAATTCAGTAATTGTATACTTTGTGAATGAGTGATATATTAGCATGACACGCAATTACTTGGTAAATCTTACAGGGTAAACATTGTCTTCTAGATCAAGTAAATAAAACGATTTAAACATCTAAATCAGCCTTTGTTATCAGCTACATTAGTGCATTGCCATAGCCGATTCTCACATTGATTTGGATGAGCAATTTACTAAATTTGGATATCAAAATAGCTGGCAATATGTTAAAGCAACCACATCATTACCAGCGGCAGATCCATAAATGAGATGACAGGTACAATTTATCACCCATTCCAGCTGTACCTTTCCTAGATAAACATGGGTTTGATTTCATCAGTAAAAGGTCATCCATTTATCAAGCAGCGACCAAAGATTTTTCATTGTAGGAAAGTGTGGTTTAGTTTCATGCATATGACATGGTATTTAAATCAGACATTTATATTAATCATATGTATGACAAAGAAAAGGAAAAGCCAGCAGGGGGATATATAATAGCCGTATTGGTAATTTGTAATGTTTTGTGCTATTATTATATGACAATATTAATTTAGGTCGTAAACATTGTAGAATTATTAATTGTAGTAATAAAAATATCTATATTACTTATAAAAAAGTGTTGTATTTTTTACTTTAGGGTTTTTTAATACTTTGCATTTGACAATTTACAAAAACTCTCTTTTTTTCCCCTTTTCTAGAACCTGCTTTTTTCCTACCAGCCCCCGCAATTGTCAAGTCGGTTTTCAGTGTCTCAGACCGGTGACCTCACTATTACAAATATTCAAAAGTCTGATGTTGGCTACTACATTTGCCAGACGTTGAATGTCGCCGGGAGCATTACGACAAAGGCGTACTTAGAAGTTACTGATGGTAAAGTCCAAATATTTTCATTCAAAAGCTTTCAAGGTCACAGAATGCCCTTATCTTTGTTACCCTTCCTCCAAAAAAAAGGGAGTAATTCCAAGCCGTCTCTTGTTTTACAACTGTCTTTGTGAGGCATGCTTTTAATTAGCGCTGTGTTTGGGATTGATAATTGGCTGCTAGTTCCAGAGGCGGAATTTCATTCTCCCAAATGAAAAGGAATAGAACCCAGTGTGTGAATTTTGTGTCATTGCATGCTCATATACAATAAAATCTTTCAATACATGGCATAATAATTACTATTTTGTAACATAAAGAATAGGCTATATGTAGGAGGTGCCATCTCCCTGCCATAGTTTGTTTTAGATTGCCCCGTACCTCATGTCGCAGTAATGCCTAGGCATAAGGCAGAAAATGTGTTTGTAAATGAAATTGTTTAAAAATATATATTTTTTAATCGAAATACCTTACTCATTTATAAACATAGATACCGGAGGTTCACATAAAAAGTAACGGCAAAAACCTGGCCCTTAGCCACACCTCTAACCACACCCCCTATAATAAAAATGTCCTTATTTGGTCATGTGAAATGTTAGGATATACGCGGTAGGATTTTCATGAAACGCTGTGGCTTTGGTAGATGCCTGAGCAGGACAATATAAATCGATTTAGATGAAAACCAGAATATTAACCAAAAACCGTAACACAAATGATAGATAAAATGCAGTGCTGGTTTTAATTACGGTTTTCTCAGATGTGCCAGTTCCTCATTAAAACATTTATGAGACCACAAAATAACCGTTAAGTGCCATAATTATGTGCGATACAACAGTAAATTGGGTAGTGCGCTAATCCCCTTTTTATGTTGTACCCAGAAGTCATTTCATCAGCACCCTAGAAATGCATTAATATGTTTGCTGGGTGACTTCGTCAATCCTAATATCCTCTCTATACAAGTTCGGTAATGCTTTCAGACGTTTGGCTACAGCATTAATTTATTACTCAAAATCACTCGCTAATTTTAAAAACGTGTTTTCTAAGAAGCAAGCCGACCCGTACAGTTTTCAGGTATACTAAAATATGAGAACTCTGTTGATGTACATTTCTTGCCTATCATCCAAACATCTGTTTTTACATTAAGGTAATGGATAAAAGACAAGAGCTGAATCTTTTCACGATGAACTAGTGCTTTTCTGGATAAAAACGTGAAACCTTATACGTTTCCATTTGTATGTGTCCCCCCAGTTATGGAACTGGATACAACCTGAAAATTCTTCTCTTTGTTCTCCAACTACTTTCTCACTTGAAACATTCCATCCAAGTTTTGAACGTCTTTTCTTGCGTACAGGATATGCGGTCTTGATATTTTATGTCATGCTTATCACGGAAAGTCTCCTTGAATAATGTATGATTTCTCATTTAATTACTTGCTTAATTATCTTTCGTTTGTTTCGAAGCCTACAGCTACTACTGTAGCTTGATTGATTAGAAAATTGCTTGCAGTTGTAGAACTCTATTTCCTGTTGTTTCCTTTGGCAGTGGTCGCTGACCGTCCTCCTCCAGTTATTCGTCAGGGTCCTTTGAATCAGACGGTAGCTGTTGATAGCACATTACTTCTGAATTGTGTAGCTACTGGTGTCACAGTTCCCACAATCCATTGGAGAAAGGATGGAATTCTTATTCCCACCCAGGACTCCCGTATTAAACAACTAGACACAGGAGCTCTACAGATCCGATACACTAAGGTACCCACGTGCATACTTGACTTCTGAAATTGGATTTTTTTTAAATCTAGAAGAAATTGATCAATTGGTATGAGTATATATATATATATATATATATTCTATACATGGATCAGTGGTCCATTGTTTAATGAGCATGAAGTGCTTACAGAATAGAGACGGGAAGATATTTGAAAAACTATTGACAGCACATGGTACCCGATAATGGTAAGAAATAAGGCATATGATGGAGTTTGGATGGGGGTTAAGATGGTTATGGAAAGTGGGATGATGGGTAATATTAAATAGTAGGGAATGAAGACAAAGAGTGGAAAAAAATACCGCTGGAATACTTACAGTTTGCATCATTTGGTACCCTTTCTGGTACCCTTTTTTCCGGTGTTCCTAGCCGAGTCTCAAATATCAAAATTGCAGAGATACAAGAGAATAGGGGCCTTTTAAACATATGTTTCTAAGAGGTCCTTGTGCATATTGGAGTGCATTTTATTGTAAAATGTCATATGTTCATACGTAATTTTACATTTATTTTGTATATTCTGTATTTGAGTTTCCTTGTTCTAGAAAACATCTTCCCTCGTGGCAATAAAATGAAAATATGCACTCAATAAGCGCAGTCAAAAGATTGTCATAATCGTGTGCCTATTCTAAACCGTGTCCTTTGACACGCATTCACTTTCAGCAAATATTTGCATGTGTGATTGTGTAATTAGGGCGATAACTGTTATTAATTCTACTATATAAATAAAGTGATGCATTTTGCCACTTCTTTGAAGTCACGAAATTGGCTCCCACAAAAAAAAAAAAAATGAATAGCTCTCCTACTATGCCTAAACATCCACTGCTAGATAGAAGCATAATTGCTTTTCCATCCCAGTGAATTTCTGATAGTTCCAAATACTAATTTTAGTCCTTCTTTTCAGCTAAGCGACACCGGCCGCTACACCTGCACTGCGTCGACTCCAAGCGGGGAAGCAAATTGGAGCTCTTATATCGAAATCCAAGGTACCAAACGATTACAAATGTTTTTGGTCACTTAGCACAGAACCGGAATATCTGCTCATTCGGTAAAAAGAAAACGTTAAAGGGAAGTTCCTTTAATTCATTAGTTGGCAAAATTGGTATTTGTGAATTATATATATATATATATAATATATTATTTTTTTTTTTTATGTAAAATCAATTACTACATCATGCTTTATCTTTGTGCAATTGTCATGATTATAAAGACAGATATAAATCTCATTAAAAACATATATTAAAAAAAATCATTTTATGGAATGGACCCCAAAGTCCTAATAGATTTATTTACCGGGCTGGGAGAAAATAAGCATCACACACAAATGAGATTATGACATTAAATGGCAGTCAACAAGTTAAATAAGATGCAATGCTGACAAAAGGACTGGATAAAATATTTAATTTTGCTCTCGTGTAATTTTTTGTTGTTTTTGTTATTCGCTTTAAAGAATTCGGAGCTCCGGTACAACCTCCTAGAGCGACTGATCCCAACCTGATTCCCAGCGCGCCGTCAAAACCTGAGGTCACTGATGTCAGTAAAAACACGGTGACTTTATCGTGGCAGCCAAACTTGAATTCGGGGGCAACTCCAACTTCATACATCATAGAGGCATTCAGGTATTGTGTGTGCTCTTGGTGGCAGATGCTATGATTGACAATCCACCTGTACATTTTGTATATTTTGCTGTAGTTACAAATATCTGCCTTTTTTTTAGTCATGCATCTGGAAGCAGCTGGCAAACCGTGGCAGAAAATGTCAAGACTGAATCGTTTGCCGTTAAAGGATTGAAACCAAATGCTATCTACCTCTTCCTTGTGAGAGCAGCTAATGCATATGGGCTGAGCGACCCCAGCCAAATATCTGATCCTGTAAAAACACAAGGTACGGTAATTTAACCGGGTTAATAAGAGAACCATCAGAAAACCTGCGCAATGCCAGCTCAGCGCACACAACAGGGTATCTCAGGTGTATCCCCAACACCAGGATAGCATCTCATCAACCTGCAGTATATACACCCCAAAAGTACTACAGCAGTTATTTAATCCATTGTTAAGCGACGGGTGGAACATAAGTAGGGCACAGGTTTATTAGGTAAGTGTCAAACCTGAAACAGGTTAATTAGAGAATAACGGGTAACCAGGCCTCCAAGAGATCAAAGGGGTGTCCTGTGAGTTGTTAAACATGACTAGTAAATAGACCCTGACAGTTACATGGATTTTGGGCCATTATGTAGTCTTTTTGCTAATAAGATCTGTTCGTATCCAATGTAATCAACTTTCAATCAACAGAATTTAGAATATGGAACCTACTTTTTCTTCTGTACTCGTGGGACATGTTTGTCAGCTACTGTGATACTGGATTGCCTCTTAAATATCTGGGTGTATCAGAATGTTTTGAGTTGTTCAGCCATAATTATATATAAATACCTTTTTTAATTCAAGTCTTGATCATTTCAGATGTACCTCCTACAAGCCAGGGTGTGGACCACAAGCAGGTACAACGAGAACTTGGCGATGTGGTTCTACACCTCCATAATCCCACGATACTTTCGTCGTCATCCATAGAAGTTCACTGGACAGTAAGTAGAAATGACAATGGCGGCCTTCATTGTTCTCATCTTAGCTCTGGAATTTTACGTTTAAAGCGGATTAGAAAAGAAGGATACCATTTAGTATAAATGAAATGTTAATACCACAAGCACAATATATGCCCTCATTTAAGTCATACAAGATTACACATTTTTCCTATTAGCATTTAAATTGTTCTTTCTACCAAAGTGATGGGAATGACAGTATTTCAAAGGATATGTCGAATAATAAGCCCACATTAACATTCACTGTGTATTCATTCTTTCTTTTTTTCAGGTGGATCAGCAATCGCAGTATATACAGGGCTACAAAATTCTTTATAGACCAAGTCAAGATGGGAACAGTGAATCTGCGTGGTCAATGTTTGAAGTTAGAACCCCGGCAAAGAACAGCGCGGTCATCCCGGAGCTAAAGAAAGGCGTCAACTATGAAATCAAGGCTCGTCCCTTTTTTAATGAATTTCAAGGAGCCGACAGTGAAGTGCGATTTGCCAAAACCCTCGAAGAAGGTAACATTTGGTTTTCAAAATCTGCTGTAGAAAAAAATGCAAAAACTATAATTAAGCAATGAATATCTTACTTTCTTTTTAGTGTCTTTGTTGAGTTTTTCTAAGGATGTAAATATATAGAGTAGGTGTCAATAGTATAAACACTGCGTTCAATTAATCATATTAAAATGGGAATTGTCTCATTTGGCATATACCGGTATATACTTTGGATGGGTAAACATAAGTGTCCTGGTACACCGCAAGCCTGGGTTTGGCTCACCGAGCCACATGTGAGCCAAGGTGGAAGACTGGAAGTTAGCAAGGACCAAAATGCAGAAGGGGTGGCAGTGTAGCCAACTTACTCCCTTTGGACAAGCTGGATTACCCAGCAACACTCACAGTTGAGTTGACATGGCAAACTAACATTTATCTATTTATCCATCTGTTTTTATTTTTACTTTGTTGAGAGGGTGGTAGATAATTTTTTAACTTCTTCCAACTTCTTCCGGTAGATATTTGTATTTACCGCTTATGTATATATGAAGGTCCTACAATAAATAGATTTAATTTTCTCATACATGCGTTTGATAATGCAGTTTTTGGAAAAGCGAGTTATTCATTGTCTTCTTGTCTGTTGATCCAAACAGCACCCAGTGCTCCACCTCAGAGCGTTACTATAACCAAAAGCGAGGGCAATGGGACGTCTGTTGTAGTCGCCTGGCAGCCACCTCCTGAAGAAACGCAAAATGGAATGGTTCAGGAGTACAAGGTATGGCGTTTGTTTGCTACTATTTACTTTTGTTCTGAATAGCCTTCATTGTGCCTCGGTTTAATGTATGTAACGCAACATGCAGACAGTCGCAATGCCTATCGAGAAATAAAGGTGCAGTGTCTCCATCTAGTGGCATAATGATATCATTACAACGATAACATAGAATATTAATATTATACAGAATACAAGGTAGCTGATTAAAATGAAGGGCAATGTTTAAATATCATTTCATTAAATAATTACAATGTATCTAGTATGTACATTGTACACAGTTTCAATTTTGTAGAAAAGGGATATAATCATTTTAATCAGAATTGTAAACTGCTAGAAATAGCTGATTCTATCTATCTATCTATCTATCTATCTATCTATCTATCTAATAACATGGGATTTATTTGCTATGGGAGAGTTGACCTCAGCTGAGATCTGAAATTGGATCATTCTTGGGTAACAAATCAAGAGTCACCAAGCAGTCTGTTTATATAATTGAACTGGTCAAACCTGACCTAATTGACCTGCCGAACTCTGCAGAGTCACATCTGTGTTTCTGCCCCGGGCAGCTTTAACAGCAAAGTCCTCGCAAGGCGATCGGTTGCAAACTGTTTGAGCAGGGCTCTGCTTACCTTTTCGTTCTAAAAGTCCAAATAATTATGTTATGCACTGCTTGTTATCTCCTGTTTCCCATTGTACAATACTATTTTGACATAATGCTTAACCAATTGGGCTGTGGATATCATTAAGCGACACTCATTTCTTCCGTGATGGAGAGGTAGCAATATGACAAATATAGGTGTAGTTGTGTTTTTACATTGGTAGATAATTTGGATCAATAAAATATTTTAAAAAATAAACATTTATATGAACTAATACACAGGACAGCATTGGAAGATTATTCTGTTGAAGGAGATTTGAGTCCACCCCAGGACAAAGCTTCACAAAACACTTCATTTTTTTCTAATTGTTGCTTTTTGGGTTTTTTTTGTTTCTCTGTAGGTCTGGTGTCTTGGCAATGAGAGTCGGTATCATATCAACAGGACAGTTGATGGCTCTACTCTGTCTGTGGTTATTCCGTCCTTAGTTCCTGGCGTCAAATATAGCGTTGAAGTGGCAGCAAGTACCGGGGCAGGGCCTGGCGTGAAAAGCGAGCCTCAGTTTATCCAGCTGGGTGAGTTATTCTACAAGTCTGTATGCAATGATATCTCCTGTGATAGGTTCTGTTTGTCGGTGATGTGAATATCGCATGATTTCAAAGAAGGAATTAAACAGCCAACAGCGAGTGTCTCTGTATAAACAATCACAAAAAAAAATAAAATTATATATATATTGTGACTGTCCCTGAGGGTCCTAAATATCACTTTCAGTGATCTTAAGCATGGTCCTCTAGGGCAATAAGGCTCAGCAACTCTGATTTGCAACAAACTGTGATTTATTTGCAAGGGCACAAATCAAACATCCCGATCAAATCAAACAAAATCATAAAAGAAAAGCCGAAAAGCCTAGGCCCCTGTGGCTTATTCTGTGCCGGGCCCAGGCTGACCAGCCTAACTACTTACTTCATCCAGACCCAGATAAGCCAGGCTCTGGAAACGTCCCCAGGACAAAATACACAGGTCCAGGGATGTTTTGTCCACCTTGATCCCGCACTTCTTTTTAAAGGAGCTGCTCTATTTACATTGCTGAAGTTAACACTGTTCAGGATTAGAAACGTTATTCTTAGTTCTGTCGAATGCCCAAACCATCCATGAAAAATCTTTTTTAATCATGTGACATTTCCACCTCAATCATATTTTTTAAGGAAATCTTAATTGTCGAGAGGCATTGGAGTAACCACAGAACAGTGGGTTTAATCATTAATACTGATTTCAGAATCCAGACCCTAAATGTTTCCCAAAGCGGGTTAATGATTCTCGTTTGGGGATTCTTGTTTGGAGAAGTGTGTCCGCTCTGCACTTGCCCAACCTTTAGCCCTGCTGTTCCCAATAAAAAGCATTTTACTTTACTGTTACACAAACTGCCCCGTATACAATCCCACAGCCTTGGTATTGACATTGGGCTTTTGCAGATTTTAAAGTTCTGTGTTTGCTTCATTCTCCCATTCTTATTCTTTAAATCCCACATTTTTCTCTATTCCCTCATTCTTTTATAATTCTAATTTTGCATCTAGTGGTAATATTCCGTAACACCTACTCCATTCTGGAGGTCATAAAATTACCTTTTTTATATCACATATGTATAGAGCTACAATCGAAGTTTGAACTACTAATAAAACTGCATGGATTTTTTCTTGGGAAGTGAGTGTGAAGTAATTAAAATTAATATTGTTATATTTATCATTGGTTCATATTCTTATACACCTTTAAAAAAATATATGGACATCTGAAACGTATTAACTTCTAGTGTGTATTAGAATTTATTGTATTTTTCTTAAGAATAAAAGTGACTGAAACTAAAAGGTATTTTACCCTTTTTAACTAGATAGTAAAAGCCATAAGTTAAACACCAATAGGAATTAATTGAAGGTTTTTAGTGTGAGATATTTTTTTTTTTGTATTTTATTTTTTGATACAAAATAATAAAGGGCATGAATACATTCAACTATATAAACTATAGACTATGTCAATTATTACAACTGTAAAACCCATAGCCTTCACACAATACATTTTTGTATTGTATTGAATTATAGTAATGAACAAAATTGAGTAAAATGCTCAGATTATTTCTTTAAACATCCACTAGAGGGCCACATTGCCTTTAAGAAACCCATTGGTGTTCAACGTATATGCAAAGGATGTGTATATAGATCGATAGATTAGATAGATAGATAGATAGATAGATAGATCGATAGATTAGATAGATAGATAGATAGTAATAGGATAGATGGATAGTAATAGGATAGATGGATAGTAATAGGATAGATAGATAGATAGATAGATAGATAGATAGATAGATAGATAGTAATAGGATAGATAGATTGTTTAATTGGCTAATAATATTTAATCAATGCACCAATATCTATTGCACTGCTGTTTTTTGTAAATAAATTGGTAACCATGATACGTGTTAATAAATTATGATATAGCCAACAAATAAAAACATAAATCTATAGATTTCGTCCCGAATAATGAGTTGACCTCGAGTTCCGTTACATATAATTTCATATACTCCTTTAATAGAGAATAGCTCGCTATGGAATCAGCTGGTGCTTTATAATTAAAATATTATGTAATTCCATCATTTGAGGTACTAAGTATTTTTATTTAGCTTTCCCTTACAATGACCAAAAAAAGGGTAAAAGCAGTTAAATAAACTGTTAAAAAAAAGTGTTTTGCCTTAAATCTGAGACCTGTGCTCATTCAGTTTATTCTTATTATAAGGCAGTTAGATTGTTTTAATGATTTCTATATCATTAACTAAAGCTTAAGGGGTTCTCTAAGAAACTGTAAGCCTTAGGCTTCCCCTGGATCGTGATTTGAGGATTTTTTTGAATTATTTTTATAGGTACTTTGATTTCCCAATTTTTTTTTCATTGTTTCAAGTTATTTGGTGTAGGGTACATTATCTTATCCCTGATTTACTGCCTTCCAAATGTATTTGTTTAAAACGCATTTTACGGCTTTTTAAATTGGCTACTTTTCACCTTTCCAGGGTAATTTCGTATGCAGACGTCCTAAGAGGGATTGACCGTTTAGGACTTCCCCGGGAAGGGATTTTGTTAAGCACCCGTATTGTTTTCTCTGAAATGTTACTGATTTAAATTATTTTAAGCCGAAGGACTTAAGGAGTAAATTCTGTTGTTTTAAAATTAGAAATGTAGTCCATTTCTTTCCAATCCCATCACAGTCTCAGCTGTGGCGTTCAGACAAAGAAGAAGATATTGGGTGGCAGTTTAAATCCATTCGTCACAGTGCATTTTATGTGTTTAAACCCATCTGGCACTTCAGTAGGACTTCACTTGGCCGTCTACATAAAAAACCTGAACCAGCCCAACGTAACCTTCCACAAATAACTGTGAAATCTGTAAACCCGGCCGATACAAAGGGTGTATTAGGCAGAAAAAGAATAGTTCTGCTTTAATGAACTTTAAGTCTCTGAACTGCTCCAAGGATCACAGACATAAAACTTTCATTCGACAAATGGCCGTAGCAGGTGATTATGTGGAAACCTAGCTACTTGACTTAGATATTCCACGGCTTAAACTGCATAATGCGGCACAAGTCAAAAAAAAAAAAATATATATATATAAAATTGCTGGGCCCGGGGCGAAATATTGGACAACGCGATTTCCGGAGTTAGAGAGAAAAGCTGGATTTTTTGCCTGCTGCCGGAGTAACAAAAGTGGATGAAGATCACTCGGCATGCATTGTGACGCTCTGGTGAGCAGTCACCCAATGAGCATCTCTATTTATCCATGTAAATCCCATGGAAACGTTAAAAAAAATAATAATTCTAATCAGTAAATATTCTACAGATTTAATCATTTCTGTAAACAAGAGAAATTAAAAGGAACCGGTTGTGGAGCTGCAGCGCTTCCGCAGCAACACTTGGGGGGTATTGTCCTTTTGGGCGTTCAGGCTACCTGTTGAATGAGATCTCTTATGTTTTATACCGGCCACTTTACCCTATGAAGGACAGGGCCGGCGAGGCATAGCTCCGTGGTGTTCTTTCCACAGCTCCATTCAAAGTGGGGCACCAGGATGTGTTATGAATGATGGTGCTTGGTCCTAGTCGGTAGAATAGACGGTGGCGGCAACGGTAGATGGGGACACTGTCCTAGGCCACTTCAATACATGGCGCAAAGTGCCAAGGCCTTAATATTCTGAAATAATCATTCTGAGTGTCTTACATAAAATATATTTCCAGTTTGCACTGAAAAACCTTCAAGTTAATAAAAAAGGATAATATTTGTGTCTACGCACTGCTCTGTTGCAATGTATCTAGAGTATATGGCGTTAGTTAACTACGTTCTAAGTCAATAGAACACACATGAAAGGAATTTCAAGAGATTAACGTGTTTTTATTGCCAAATTGAGTACCGGCATTTAAGATGGCCAGATATAGTTTAATTGGATTTTTCTTAATTCTGCGTCTCGACTGTTTCTTGTAAAAGGCAGGTATACGACTCCGGCGGTGTATTTACTCCTCTGGACACTAGAGAATGAGCAAATATGTTTACGGCAGTTCCCTCGCATTTAATGCACGGTGTGACCACTCATGCCAAGTGTTAAGTGGTTATGGGAAGCTGTTGTAAACTGTTTTAGTTTTACAAGCACTCACTTTTATGGAGCAGGATACACAGACCGAGGGTAATTGGGCCTGGTCGGTCAATCACAATTTATTTAAAAAGGTTGGAAGATTGCTTCGTTTGTCTTTGAACTTGCTCTATCTCTCTCTCTCTTTGGTAAGGAAGATGTGTTCTTGATAGGCAGTATACAATGACATAGAGTTACTCTATTTAACCCCTTAATGACAAAGTGCATTGTTTTCAATGGGTTTAGGGACCGCCCATTGTCCTTAAGGGGTTAAACATAGATAGAATGACTATTACTATGCTAAGTAGGGTTTCCTATGCATTTCAGAACCCTGACAGGCCAAGGACCCTTAACCTGGTTCTGGATCACGTTACTCCCATCCCTCTGATCGACCACATCAGCTCCCTTCATCGTAGTTATGTTACAAATTTATTCATCTAGTAGCACATTTGTGGCTCACACCATGAAATCTGTACATGGTTGTATTTACACCCATCCAGGGCGGAAAGAGTTAGACCCCAACCCCCCCCCCATACATACATGAGAGCATGCACACGCATGGTTTTACTCCTTGTGTCTATGGGATGTTTGGAAGTGCGAATTTCATCCACCCTAAATAATCCATAGGTTAACTCATATGAGACTCTGACATTCTATCCCATCCTGATATAAATCACGTTCCGATTGAAGGTAAAATAATTAAGCGCGGGCGACGACTGTGAAGCCGAGTATGGGAGCAGAACTCAATCTGTGATTGAAGCAATTAGGCACCACCATGGATACGCACATCCATGAGCATATCTGATCTGAAGCATTTTAGTAATATGCTCACAGCCATCGGTTTGTGGATTTCTCTTATGCCCGTGACTCGGTTCGTCTTATCTGTGCTGCCTTTTGCTGCTTCAAGGTCGTTATCTCAATGGGAGCTGGGAGGGTCGCAGCCATGCCAGCTTATTCAGGTATGTTAAGGCTTAGCGCACAGAGCTTTCAGCTATGACTTACATCCACGCTGCAGGCGTAAATGGTGAAACATAAAAGATTCTGCGAGGAAATGATTTTTTTAGACTCGCAGTATATATATTTTATGGATGCTATTATTTTAAAGTACATATATATCTTTTTTTATTTTCCTAGAAGTAATGTTGAAGCAAAATATATTCTGTGTATGGAGGAACTTCAGTTAAACAATAAAAAAAAAGCATGGTATTGATACAGTGAGCTGGAATTACATGATAAATAACCGCAGTATGGAATTTATTCACTAATCTCAGAGGGTCTTTTAGTCACAGCTGTTCTATGCACATATCGGGGAACTTCTGAGGGTAGGTTACCTGGAGCCCTCCTTCTTCTCAGGTCCAGTGGGTTTATGGAGGGGCAGATTTAGTCCAATGCATCCTTTAGTGAGTTGGGGTGGGAGGGATGAGGGTGGGGAGTGGGCACGCCTGGACAAAGAAGATATTGACTTAGAGATCCTGGGAGGCAGGGTTGCAACCGGAGACTTAGGGTCAAATCCAGAGAGTTCACAGCTATGTCCATATGAATTGAGTGTTGGTATGTTTTTTGTTTCATATTTGTTATAGTCATTGTATCGAGGTATTTTTCAGGTTCCATCAAGTATAGGCTGATATACATGCCCTCGGTAGCTTACAGCCTAGAGGGGGAAAAAAAAAAACTTGATACAATGTTACAGTGCGGAGCTGTGCACGGGTGCAAGCCATGGCCACTAGTGTTAGCATGTAATAGAAATGGACCGTTATGGTCTACTGCAAGGTTCTTTGTTCCAGGATAAATCCATCATTTCAGATCCACACTAACTGCACAAGGAACCTTCATTCTTGGGCCAGCCAGTGCAGAACAAGATCATAATCTAAAACTAGAGCTCAGAAGCTTAGATGTAGAATAATGAAATGGTTGCTTTACCGTAAGGAGGATAGAGCTGGAACTGGTGGGACTGGCTGGCTTCCTGAAGCTTTAGGGGCTAATACAGTGAGGGAATATAGATATTCGTGGAGTAGGCAGATGGCTCCTAAATCTAAGAGAAGATCAAGGACTGATTAGGGTCTTTATATAGGCAATAATGGGCAGACTAGGTGGGCAGAATCATTCTTAATCTGCATCAATGTTTTTCAAAAGGTTCACTACATCTCAATGGTGCATCTGAAGCCTTCAGGAAAAAAAATATCTAATACCGATGTCTTTACAGGTTACAAAAAATACGAATACTATTTGCATCTTTAATGATTAAATGATGTGTTTAAATATATCGTGATTCTTTTATTTCAGATTCCTTTGGAAATCCAGTTTCTCCAGGTGACCAAGTCAGCCTTGCCCAGCAGATTTCAGATGTGGTGAAGCAGCCGGCGTTCATCGCAGGAATAGGCGCCGCCTGCTGGATCATTCTCATGGTGTTCAGTATATGGCTGTACCGTCACCGCAAGAAACGCAGTGGCCTTACCAGCACCTATGCAGGGATCAGAAAAGGTACCGGGGCTCTCATCTGTAAATTTTAATGTTACTAGGTCTGCGAGTCTAGGCGAAGATGCGTCTGGGTTGTTTTCTGGAGGAGTGGGGACAATTCGCATATATAATGAATTCCGACTCTTTACCTCTACTTACATAGAATTACATTATATGGCATTATTATTGGCAAACTGCTTTTAGACTAAATCATTCCAAGGTCAGCTTGCATTAGTGAACCTATGATAACCCCATAATTAGTAGTTTAGACAGTGGTAGGACTAATTACCAATTAACTTACTTTGACTCCTTTTCAATGATTTCTCAGTTCCTAAAAAAAAATCTAACAATGTTTACATACTTAGGTCAAAAGGAAAAAGCTTTCATGTTTTTTTCCCCAACACGGCGCGTCCTTGTAATTTTGAATTAACGTTAGAGACGATTCATTCTTGTTTGAATAGCTCTGCACTTAAACGTGCTTATTTCTTTATGGCCGCTTGTTACTATGGCTCTATATATTTTTCTTTTTTCGGGTCTCTCTAAATTGCATTGACTGTGTGAAAAGAGTCAGCCTAAAGAACGCACAATAGAATTCCTAAGATAGACATCGCAGCGCTGCAAGTGAAGGACGGCATATGAATTGGCAAACAAAACAAGGGTTTTGTTTTTCAGTTCAGTTAGAAAATATGAAATAATGCAATGAACAGAAGGGCTTTTCTTAAAATGGTAATAATGACATAAAGAATGATAAAGTATATCAAAATAACAAGAACAAAAGGGAAAACAACTAAAATAAATGAGATAAAGCGGTGCTACGTGAATCTATATAAATATATATATATATACGGTATGTAGTATTCTGGAAGCAGACAGAGAATTGTAGGATCCATCTATTTTATATATAATAACATTGTTCTGGGTCCCGATCGCACCTTCAATGTAATTTTTTATGCCGCTTCTGTGGCAGATCCTTCTTTTTTATTGTGTCGGCCACAAGAGGTGATTGATTCCAATGCCTATGCATGCGCAAACGAGTTCACGGAACACGCAAATGTTGCCTGAAATCCAGAAAAAAGGGCAATAGTTACTTTTTTTTAGGAGCCAGGAAGACGTGGATTTTTAGTTAAAAAGGTGGTTAACAATATGTAGGCATTAGTGCAATTATAAGAGCCATGGCTACCTGGCTACCTACACACAGATTTATATCGGTCATATATACATGTCAATAATATTCTTATACATATTATCAGGTGTTTACACGTAGATATATGTGTGTGTATATACCAGTTAGCGTAACTGATGTATAACTTTTTCCTGTGTAGCGTGGTTTTCTGGAAAAATGGCATTTTCGAAGTATTGTTTTTGAGTTGTTATTCGCTGCATTATTGACGGTATAAGCATATGCATTCAGACCAGACTGTTTCTCATTTTAAGTAGTGATGCAGACATATTGATGGAACTTGGAGGATAACCAGTTGTGGTTCGTGTCGCGGGCCCTCCGGAAATTGTAAAGGAGGCTCGTAGTCAGCATTGGGCCGTTGCAGTGATTATTGATTGGAGAAAGATTTATAACTACAACACAACAACTCTCTTAAGCAATGCTTTCTCGCCATCATTCATATGCGGAATACAAATCGAACTAACAATTAATTGGAAGTCGTACCCACCCCGCTTGAAATGTATCTTGAATGCAGTCACGAAGCCCTGTACTTAATTCACTAGGCTGCCTATTTACTTTGATTTACTATACATTGCTTGACGTGTACTAATGTGATATGTTGCTTTTCTTTCTTCAGCTTAATAACCTGTTTTTATTTTTGATTTTGATTTTTCAGTCCCGTCCTTTACCTTCACACCAACAGGTACATAGTATTTGCACTCCTCTCCTTTCTGTTTTGTTGCATGTGCTTTGTAATCGTGTAAGTGCGCTGCTAATACTTCCCGATCTGCCTAGGGGAAAGGGGTGTACATTTACCGAGTGAGGAAGAACTGGACAGTGATGTCCCTTGTGTTATTGGGGGGAAAAAAGCCAATGCGTCCATTAAAACATGAGAATATAGCAGTGTGGTATTGGCATCTTAGGCTCTGGCCATTTAATAATGGGCCATAGCTCCTGAGATCCCCAAAGAGGTCCTCTCATTGAGTTGAGTGACCTTCAGTGTATGATGGAACTCAGCTGGAACCTGCTTGGAGATCTTGCCTCAAGTTCACTGAAATCTTTTGCCGAGCCAAATGTAGAAAGGTTCCTATATAATATCAGCTTAGGGCCCATTTTGTCATACTTTCTCATCTCTAACTGTCTCCATAATATAAACAAGAAACCAGCCATTTTCCCCCAATTACCCCAATCTTCTCAATTTATTTTCTAACCCCCCCCAAAAAAAACAAATACCCACGTCTTCTTGATGAAAAAAGTGACACCCCTTCTCCCATGGTCTCTAATGCTTAAAAAATGCAACCCAATCCTTAACCAAGGGACCACCATGATAAAGAATTCCCTACCTTGAAATGAATACAATGCATTACACGTAGGGGTGTTGGGGGTGGCTGGGGGGGTAAAACATTGGGACCTCCGAGACTGTGCCTCATACAGCAGTCCTGGACGGTGATGACTTTCATACAAAACACCAGCTGCGAATATTATTAATACGAAACCCTGTTGAAAATTATTCTTCAACATCTTCGTGAACTTTTTTCCATTAAACCCTGCAGAAAATGACGATATTTGTCAGGCTGTGGCTGTAAACGTTATTATTTCATCGAATGCGCTCAGCCAGATATTAAACTAAAATGTAGAAGGCTTCTTCTAAGCCCGTATTTTTGCCGTGTAGGCCAGCTGGCTTCATTGGTGGCAGCGCCTTCTCTTTGGCGTTACCTTAGTGAAGCGACTTAACTCTGCCTGTTAACTTTTAATCCCGTTATTATAATCTCCGCAGGCAGTTATCTCTGATTTGCAGCAGTGGCAGCTTGGAATTTCTCTAAAATGACTTCTTTCTTAAACACATTCCTAGTTAGGAAATGCATAGCGGTAGAATCCATCAGCATTTTCCCATGTCACTAATCTCTTTTAACCCCTTCCTTTAATGGCATGCCTAGAAATAACCATTTTCTAATGTCCGAGATTATCTTCTTTGAATGCTGGCTGTGCATGCAACAGCAATAACGCTCTCCAGATAATCTGACGTAAACTACAAGACCCCCGGACTTCTCTTATCCCTCCTTATTAACTAATCAATCCAAATCCTAATGGCATTTGGCAATCTTCCACCCAAATATTTCCACATGGCGTTTAACCAAAATGTCTTACTGGATCGCTTAATGTTTATTTTGGGCCGGTTACGTTATCATCAGCATTTTAAAATGATTCATGTTCGTTTGTCATAATTACTGTTTTTTGATGTGGTGAGGCGAATGGGCGAAGGCTCTCAGTTTCCAGTTTAGCTGGACCATCCGGGGACCAAGGGGAGGATTAAACGTCTCCTTGCACACTTTACAGTAAATTAGTGTCTTGCTGCCATTAAAAAACAGGCCAGGTATTAACTCTAATATTTTATATTACGTTCCATGTGTATATATATATATATAGATATATATATCTCTCTCTATATATATATATATATAGTGCCATCAGATTCCGTAACACTGATACAATAGAGAACAGTGAAAATATTTAAAACAAAATACAAAAATAAAATGAAAACAACACGTTAAGACATAGAGGTACAAAATGGATCTTAGATTAGTTATTTTAAAAGAGAATTGGAAAAAATCTATTTCACAACATAAGCTTAATAACGACTTAATAAAACAGACCGCACAATGCTAAATTAGCATGTATACTTTATAGATAGATATATAGATAGATATGGACATGCATACTTTATATACATATAATATATACAGATATGTTGCTGTACTAGATAAGTTTTATTTTTACAACTGTTGCATTTTTTCGATTTCTTAAACATTTTCTTATATTCCAAGCTGTCGTCGGATGTGACCGGCTATCTATTATGTTAAAAATGATCCAACAGACACAGAGTGATCTATGTCCCATCAAAGCATGTTGTCATACTTCCTGTTTTAGTTCTTAATCTAGAGGATTTATCATCCCGACCGCCATGTGCTTACAAAGGAATACATTTGGAGATGCAATTACATGCTGAATACTTTAAGTAAATTGTCATTTTGCGTCTAGTGATTGACCAGAAAGCGTGGATTTAATGGATCGGTAGCCCCTACCATGCGATGCAATATATTTATTTATATTCATATATTTATTATTTTGCTGAAATTTTTGTTCTGACAGCTGGTGTTTTTATATCTTGTTTTAGTTGCGTACCAACGAGGTGGCGATGCTGTGAGCAGCGCTGGCAGGTGAGAGAATAAGATTCTTTTTCTGATATAAAAAAATACAGCCTTTGTCATCCTTTTTTACAGTTAACAATGTGCTGCGGGCTTCTTTTTTAGTGAGTGCCTTAAATCATGTGTGTTATATTCGTAGCCTCATCCAATAACCAGATAGTGAAGACTGGCCGTTTGAATTCCTTATTTAATTCTCTTCTATGGTTGTAGCGTTATCTAATTAGTAATTCACACTTTCAGTACATTTCATATCGTTCTGTGCATATACAGTTTTTTTTATATATATGTGCAATGCAAAACAATGTTTTTTTTTATAGCATGCATTATACAATCCTTCCACTAGAGGGAGCATGTTAGTTAAAAAGGAAACAGCATTTATTATTATTTATTGATTTATATAGCGCCGTCATATTCAGCAGCTCTGTACAATGAGTAAAAAGGTATCCTCCCGGTATTACTACATTTTAAACAGATGTTTATCTGAATCTATTAACCATGGAGAAGTAATATATATTCCTATTAGTTTTGTCAGACCCTTTGAATGTATTGTATGAAGCGCTGTTTGAATTGTTGGCGGTATACCAATAAAAGATAACATGGAAAGGGAGATTGGAGTGGAGGAAAAACGTGTGACTATGAATCCTTAAAGCACCCTGGGAACAGATTAGGAGACACCCATGCAACTCTCTTTTTGTTTTAAAGAACGTAGCCATCATTAACAGCATCCACTAAACATAGCCATATTTTTCCAGGACACATTGCTAAGCAACATGTTAATATTTATTGATTTATATAGCTTCATCATACTCCACAGCGCCGCCCTGCAGTATGTGAAATGTATAACTGGGTAATGGATCCGCTTTAATATACATTTACATACTGCAGGGCAGGATATTTCGCGTGATGGTCAATAAATATCTGCCCTGGGGGGGGGAAAAATGGCCGCTGATATTGCAACCTTAACCCAAAGTTCACCCTCGATTTCTGCCCTATTTGTATTTTTCCCTTAATCCTTCCCACTTGTTTTATAGCCGTACAGTATAACGAATCCCGTATATCCCGGCAGTAAAATCAGTCCTGGAGCAGGCAGATGGAAACATTGTCATTAAAATGGCTCGCAAACTGCTGAATCCTAAACAAATGAACCCCCTACCTCTGCAGTTTGCCGCGTTCTGCTGATTGATGGAAAGTTGTTTTTAGGTGACAGGTACATTTTAGAAATTGGGCTAATGGAGTTGAAGCTCCAAGCTCATCTTGCAAACCCTTTGCATATCGGCAGCTCAGCTCGCAACCATCTGTTGTGCTGCTGATTCATTATATTATTAGTGTCAATGTATTTGCATTAACATCTCAGCAGAAAAGGAACAAGGAACACCCCCAAGCCTAATCCAAAAAATACATACTTTGCACTAGATCAGCCGCCGGTATAATATGCTGCGCCTACCATTTCACTCGCTTTCTTTCTGTACAATACCTTTAGTAAAATAGCAAAGGTTCTACCGATATTCCGCAAGATCGCTCTGCTCAATGAACGTTTCAAATGCAAAGTAGAGCAGAGAAGTTTATTTTAGAGACTTAGATATAATGTAGGGAACTTTTAAGGTCCAAGTCTTCACATCAGGAGAAACAGGCAGACTGGATGGAATTGGGAAATTCTACATTTATTTTTTAGGTTGATTATGGCAATAATTACACGGCATGAAATTCGGGAGTTATTCCATCAACCCAGTCACCATATTGCATAATCAAACTACAGAGAATTCAAGTTTTTAGTGCTTCAAAAAGCTGTTATTTTGGTAGAGAGGTCAATTGCCAATGACTATATAAAGGTACTTGACATGAGTGTTGGTTCCAAATTAAAAAAAATAGTTAAAATGTAAGAGGATGCGGGAGCTTAAGAAAAAAGAAGAACCCCAGAATTAAACTGATCTGGGTATTTTTGGCCTAACATGAATGAACCACAGCCAGATACTGTTAAGTGCATCTGAATCCTAGTTGGCTGTTTCAAAGTATATATTTTTAAAAAAATATATAAAAACTGCACGTGGCATTTGCCGGACCATGCGTTGTCCCGAAACCGAAGCAGCAGCATCCGTGTTCTCGGTAGACGGGAGTCATCTAAAATGTGTGCAGAAAACCACGAGCTAGCCCCAAAAGCACCTGGGCGCATTTACTAGCAAAAACCGAATCATTAACAATTATTTAAATGTATGAACCAATTGGCAATTTAAATTGCCACAAAAGTCTTCTATGCGCAATAACATAACTCGCTAGGTACACTCTAGAGCCACAAGCAGCTGTGTTAACGCGCGTAGAAATGTGACCTTTAATTGGGTCTCAGGTGAGCTTCGTAAGCAAACTAGGAAAGTCTCGGTTTCTCAAAATCACAGCCACTTTCGCTAACATTAATTTGTTTATTTAGAAAAATTACGTTTTAAAGACTCTGTAAACATTTTGTAAAAAAAAATCTGTAAATAAAACAGTAATTTCTGTTTTGCTGGTTTGTAACATTTAAGAAGAATTCTAACTTTTGATTATAAGGCGCAATTGATAATATCGTACAACGCTGCCTATTATGATGGCACTGTATAAATCAACAAATAGCAATAGTAATAATGTATTCCAGCATCGCACAAACTGGTGCCTATGTGTTAGGAAGGACCTATAAGCGTCTCTCTAACGTCTTCGTGTTTCTATGTTTATGCTAAGGAAAATATATATATAATAAATGTGCATCTCTTGTTTTGTAGGCCAGGGCTTTTAAATATTACAGAACCTGCCACACAACCTTGGCTGGCAGATACCTGGCCAAACACTGGAAACAATCACCAAGAATGTCCCATCAATTGCTGTACATCTGGGAATGGAAGCAGCGACAACAACCTTGCTACCTACAGCCGTCCAGGTTAGATGTCTTTGATACTGTGTTAACTTGGGGGATTATTAAAAGTTATTCCACTGTGTTGGAGCAGCCCAGCCTGGTGGCAGCGCATGGAACCTGTTCTCCTCCAGTGCGTTCTCCCTTATTGATTGGGTACAGGACTGAATGTTCCCATTTGGCGCTTCACCTTCCTATTTTGGATCTTCTCTCCCACCTCTTTGGTGGATGTCTGCTTTACATATGTTATATTGATTGAAAGAGCAATCAATAATTTGATTTTTTTTCTCCTTGTCCTTCCTATGATAAGGAGTTCAACCCAACTCCTATTTACTTTTGCATGCTGAATGTTCCCGTAACCCATCCATTCCCATAACCCATCCATTGACGTATAAGCCTGCAGAACAGGCTAATGCCTGGTGATGGAAGGGGCCAAGCAGCTCTGGAGGTTGCCTCATATAAATTTGTCGATTTAGCTCCAGTGCTTCATATCTCGAGACGCGTGACTTTAGCTGGACACATCAACTGAATCCAAAAGGACCCAAGCACAAAAGGAGATGCCTCAGCTGACTTGGGTCCAGCTTGCACTCTTTCCTATTTGACGAGCTGGCCCTTTGTGCGGACCCCATGCTGGCTCATAGAACTATAGTTTAATATAAGACTGAGCTCCCTGTTATGTAGTATGGAGGACCAGCTCGGGAGCATGGAAGGACCCTTTAGAATGCATTATACAATCAGGAAGTTCAAATGTTCAGCTCCTATTAACTCTCGGCATACGAACATCCCACACTAGAAACTTTGTGAAAGGCAAAAAGGTATTTCAGGCACTTCATATTTTTGGCAAAAGGAGCAGGCATGACTTTTCCTTTAAATGGTATTAAACACCCAAGGATAATTAGATTTGAAAGCCAATACTTGTAAACGTTTATACAATTTTTTTAATTGAGGCATATATTATTTTTAAATGCAAAATTATATGAAAGAATGTAAATCTGTATCAGACATATTAAACTACATTTTAAATAACACTCTGAAAGATTTAATTACATTAAATCAGTAAAAATATATTGATATCCACAGTACTAAATATATGTCGACAATTCCAGAGTGAAACCTGGGCATGATTACAGTTTGGACACAATGTACCTGCTTTTTTCTGGTATGATGTCAGACGGGAAGGAAAGATTAATGAATCTAATTAACTCTTTGGGGGCTGATGAAGTGCGCAGTATTCTTTGGAGCAGACTCCTGTGGCATCTATAGGATTAATCATTCCCTGTCTGGTCCTCAAAGGGTTAATGCACGGGCCTTCAGTTTTTAATTGGTCGCCTATTCTCATTGTAATTAGCAACAATGCACTCATAAATACAATGTTGTCTAATCCATTACCAGCATCAAATTATGCAGTGCAATAAAGGTGCCTCAAAGGATTTATACATTCTGTATGTTTTGTTTTTGTGGATCGCCCCTAACTTACAGAGAAAAACGGTATTTGGACAGAAATATCAGCAGCACATCTTTAAGCATAATTAAATTATTATTATTAAAAGACAAATATTTTTTTATTTTCTAATAAGTATTATTAAAATTAATTTCCTGTTCCCTTTCTTGACAACAGCAGTTGCCACCAGAGATGATTGGTACCTTAAATGGAGTGAGATTGGTTTATATATATATTGTTTTATTTTTTTTAATTTTACGTATATTATGTCTGTAAATAGCATTAAATAGGCTATTCAGTGTTTTTAAAGACTTATCTCTTTTTGTTATCAGCTGATTGTATCGCTAACTACAACAACCAGCTGGACAACAAACAGACAAATCTAATGGTGCCCGATTCCGCGATTTATGGTGATGTGGATCTAAGCAACAAAATCAATGAAATGAAAACCTTCAACAGTCCTAATCTGAAAGATGGACGCTTCATCAGTGCAGCCGGACAACCCACCCCGTATGCAACCACTCAGCTCATTCAGTCAAACATAAGTAACAATGTGAACACTGCTGTTGGCGATATGGATGAAAAGCATTGGAAACCTCCCTCTCAACAGAAACCAGATGTTGCCCCGATGCAGTACAACATCATGGAGCAAAACAAAATCAACAAAGGTGAATAACTGTTACCATGGATACAGTTAATATGATGTATACGGATGTATATATATGTAGAGGGGAAAACATGAGAACATAGACACGGCCAAGAGAAAGCTCAGTTATCGTAATGGGAGTGGGCATGGTCCTCATCACAGGTCAAATGGGGACTTGACCTATACTGGAGAAGGTAAAGGTCTATTTCTAGAATGCCAAGTAACCTGTCCATTGTAATGTTATGCTGCCACACGCTGTTAATAGTGAATTTGTTTAGGATGGAGTTGGAATCTGCTTGTTTTTAAGTGATGTCTATTTGAAAACTACTACAGTTTGCAGTCGTACTCTGCAGAAACTCTATAGGACTGGTTTTCCATGGACATTAGTTACATTGAAAGAATTATTCTTCGTTGTGTAGTGTTCTTAACACTCAGGGCCAAACTAAAATTCCAAGAACATCTAGGGACAGTGGCTGCTGCTCCTCAACAAAGAAAATCTTCGAAACAACATATAATGTTTTGGGTGGGATCTGTGCAATTCACGGAAAATGCTGAAAAAAACCAGTATGGTCAAGATGGGGGTTTAAAACTAGATACTTACTTTAACCCTACTTGTTTTGCTTTCCATAGTGCTCTAGGTAAGTGGAGTCTAGTGACTACCGGCCTTTTGAAGAAGCTGGCTTTAGCCACATTGTTATAAGGGTAAAAATCATAGTCTTAAAAATAATAAGCTATTTGGATAATAGGTCACTAGAAACAAAACTATCTGTTTATAAATATCGTATCTGGCAAGCCATCACTCGTCCCAAATTCAGATTTCAGATTTAGTTCAGATAAGAATAGCGTTACTGAATTTATTTTAGTTTTTACATTTTTGACACATTTTGTGCTGCAAATATTAAACTGCCTTTTTCCGGACTTTGTGCTGTTCATATTAAAACAACGAAATCCTCTCGTGTACCGTTGGAGAAGCCGGAGTTTGCCCCTCCTCGTTATTACTTTTATTGGAAGGTGAAGTCTTCTGGGGATCTTGGCTTAGATCTTTTTAATAACGGGAAGCAGCTATTCCCATTTCCCTACACCGCGGTCGAGAACCAAGGGCCTACTATGCATGTAAATGCGAAGGATCGAGATTAACAGTGTCAAAAAGTTAATTAGCACCCAGCTAACCCACGCAACCGAATTTAGTACAGCAAATAATAAACCTCAGATAAAATGAAACCAAATAAAAGAAAATTAATATAGCGAGATTCGATCTAAATGTTACAGCGGACGAGGGATTGGTTGAGTGAAAGAAAATATTTAATTCATGGGGACGACTCAGTACAATCACGGCATCAGCCAACTTCTGATTAAACACAGATCACTATCGTAATCTTCATGTCTAGCGGAAGCTTAATTATGCCTCGGTCCTCGAGAAAACTAATACTTGGCGCACAATTGGATGCAAGAGTCAGCAGACAGTCATCTTAACCCTTTGATTGACACTAACTCAAAGGTTAACGGCCAGGATTTCCCCATAGTTTTCATAATAGAGAGCCCTCTAATGGTGTCCCTTTAATGGTCCGTAGACTGCACAACCAATACAAGGGTAAATGATCCCATTATACTGAGCTACAGAATATTATGGTACTATAGAACTCAATCAATAATAATAATAGTTTTAATACTAATAATAACATAGCAGGTCAAAATGCACCCATTAGAACTCCAACAAGATTTTTTTCCCAAATATCGTAACGACACAGAACGAAATTCAGTTTACTGTGGACAAAGTACTCGTGCTTTCATTGCCGTATTGAGTTGTTATACATTGGCCTCCTGCTGCATGTTGCCTGGAACAATGATTTCAGCATGTTCCTGACTATAAAAAGCAGAAAGCAGTTCCAAGCAGTAATCAAACTCTTAAAAAGAACTACATAGGTGTCTCATGACCTCGTTGTGATGTAATTAGACTTCGCCTCAAAGAGCACAGCTGTTCCTAGGCTCCTTAATCATACAATGTAAACACTAACCCCGCATGTCTTTTATAACATTAATAATGGAAGGTTGACGCTTCCAAAGGCATATGCCTCTAATGAATAGCTGCTGACAGTATACTTGTGTCACAATCTGAAATAACCTTGTGATGTTTCCCTGTATATGGTTATTTAATGCCTAACTAACCCGGGCTACCATGGCATGATGCAGAAATAATGGCAGAAAGAGACCGATACTCCACCCTATTGTTTGACTCGGGCAGGGGGTATGTTCTGGTGTTTTATTATAGATAAAAAATAGTATAAAATGTTTTTTCCGCACTCACAAGAAAAGAGTCCCTGTGTTATTCTGTGCTGGTATCCCTTCGATAAACACGTTTCTACCCAAACATTGGGGCACTCTCCAAGATCACATACAGTCTGGTAGAGCTATAGGCTATATATATATGTCTTTTATATTTATTTCTTTTATATATGTACCTTATCCCTGTGTCATACATCATTCCACACATTGCCAAATGTTAAGCAAATCAGAATTTATTATTATTGTTTTCAAATATCTATGATATGCATCCCAATGGGAACTGATGCATATGGTATGATCGTTGTATTTGTAAATGCGTTCATGATTAAGTGCTGCTTTTTTGTTTTCTAGATTATCGGGTTACAGATACGATGCCTGCAACAATTCCTTACAGCCATGACCAGAATACAGGGGGGTCATACAACAGTTCAGATCGAGGAAGCAGCACATCAGGTGAGTGCATGGGATCAGATACAGGGACCTTGTGCCACGCACCGGTGTATTCATATGTAACCCCTACACTTTAACCTGAACAGAGCCGGCCTTAGGTGTTCTGGCGCCCTGTGCGGACTACTCCTCTGGCGCCCCCCCATCCCAAAAAAGGAATAAAAACTTGTAACAAAACTCCCCTTTCTCACTATCTATCCCCCTGTATCACTATCTACCACCTCTGCCCCTTCTCACTGCCCCCCTCTTCTCACTGATCCCCCTCTGCCCCTTCCCCTTACTTACCTTGTTGAGTCCTGCAGTGGGAGCGGGAGGCGTCCGTCTTCCTGTGGTGCGCGCTTCACAGCTGAGCGCCGGAACAGCAATCACATTCCTATCATGCCCAGGCATATCCAGATTCCAGGATGTACTCGCAGACTTGGCATGATAGGAGTATGATTGCCCTATCTACCCCTTCTCACTCCCTTCTGCCCTATCTACCCCTTCTCCCTCACTTCTCCCCTATCCACCCCTTCTCACTCTACCCCCTTTCCCCTGTCTCACTCCCTTCTCCCTATTTACCCCCTCCTAACTATCTACCCTCTCCCTCTTTGAAGTTCACTTACCTTTCAGGAGTCCTGCGGTGGGGGTACAAGGCC
>VKOC01003665.1:0-43494 GCA_009364415.1 Spea multiplicata
GCTATTTTACAGGCCGGGGACCGGAGAGTGGTCTCATGTTTGTTGTTCCTTTCGCTGTTTTTGTTTTGTTTGATTTTGTCCGGCTTCTTCTTTTTCGGCCGTTCCTTCGCCTCTAACCGTAGGCGTCGTGCCGTGCTGGTAGTGCACTGTGGTTCCGCTGTTTTTGGACCTACCGTGTTTTCTTTTCCAGCTGACGCCCTTGGTACTTTTTTTGGGAGGGAGGGTTTTCTTCTCCCTTCTTTTCCCTTCCTCTTGTCTGTTTGTTTGTTCGTTTGTGGGTCGGTCTCCCTCTCCTAGTGTTTCTTCCCTTCCCCCCCCTTGTATTCTGTGGACACCGTCATGGCTTATAGGCCAGCTGACCTCGCCGTCCTGTCCCTTAATGTTAAGGGCCTTAATGTGCCGGAGAAGCGGTCGGCCCTGTTTCGTGATTTGAAGCGTCGCCGTATCTCGGTGGCCTTTGTGCAGGAGACTCATTTTCGGGGCTCGGCCCACCCTAGTTTGATGTCACGGGATTATCCTGTGTCCTTCCTCAGTAATAACCCTCAGTCAAAGTCGAAGGGGGTGGCAATTTTGTTTTCAAGGCACTTTCCGCTCACTGATGTTGAGCACCTGGCTGACCCGGGCGGTAGATTTATTTTTGTCAAGGGGCGGGTGGCCGGTCAGGCCTATACCTTCGCTAATGTTTACGCCCCTAATGTGAAACAACATACGTGGCTCTCTAAGACGTTGCGGGTGCTCCGTACCTTTCAGGAAGGTTTATTGCTTTTTGGCGGCGACCTCAATGTGGCTCTCCACCCTAAACTGGACTCCTCCACGGGTGCGTCCCAGACCCCCCCTGGGGTTTTGCGGAGAATTCATGCTTTACTCACTGCTGACCAGTTGGTTGACTGTTGGAGGGCCCTTCACCCGTCGGATAAAGACTATAGTTTTTACTCCGTCCCTCATAAACGTTACTCCCGTATTGATTGTCTTTTTCTCACGCACTACCATTTGTCCCTTTTGAAAGCGGCCAGCTATGGTTCCATTACGTGGTCGGACCATGCCCCTCTGACGCTGACCCTTGCATCCCCGTTGACCCGTCCTACTCAGACTTCGTGGCGGTTGAATGAGTCCTTGCTGTCTGATGAGGGGGTGCGGGACTCGATAGCCACGGCTCTCCGCGACTATTTTTTGACCAATGTCACCCCGGATGTGCCCCTTCCTACGGTTTGGGAGGCTCACAAATGTGTGGTGCGTGGCCGGTTTGTCCAGATGGGTGCTGAGAGGAAGAGGGTCTATGCTCAGAAGCTTAGAGATCTTACTGTGCAGATAGCAGCCTTGGAGACAGTTCATAAGGATTCTTTGCGTGATAGCGACTTTAATCGTTTGCTTGTGCTTCGGGCAGAACTCGCCGATATCCTTCATAGTCAATCCCAGAGACAGTATGATAGGTTTAAGGCCATCTTTTACGAGCATGGAGATAAGCCTGGGAAGTACTTGGCTCGCGCCTTGCGTCGGAGGAGACAACTGTCCTATATACCCAGAATTCGCTCCCCGGGTGGTCGCCTGCGCTATCTCCCGTCAGCTATAGCGAAGGAATTTGTTGCTTTCTATTCCTCCCTGTATAATCGTTCCCCCACGCACGACGCCCCTGAGGCGCTTGAGAGCCATAGACTGGCTATTCGCCAGTATCTATCGCGTTATTTGCCGCGCCATTTGTCCCCTGCCGACTCTGAGCTCCTGGAGGCCCCAATCTCCAGTGAGGAATTGGCTTACGCGCTCAAGTCCTCTAAGCTGGGGAAGTGCCCGGGCCCGGATGGTTTGTCTTTGAGTTACTATAAGGTTTTTTTTGATATTCTTGGCCCCCGGTTGGTAGCTGTGTTTAACTCCATTCTGGACGGTGCGGACTTCCACCCCCACACTCTGGCCGCTACGATCTCTGTGATCCCGAAAGACGGTCGGGACCCGGAGCTTTGTGGGAGTTATAGACCTATTTCCCTTCTCAATGTGGATCTGAAGCTATTCTCCAAGGTTCTAGCTATGCGTCTTGGGCGCTTCCTCCCTGGTTTGATACATCCTGACCAATCTGGGTTTGTGCCTGGCAGGTAGTGTAGGGACGGGACCTTGAGGGCGGTGAACTTGATCAACTTGATTAAGCGGTCAGACGCCAAAGCTATTTTATTATCTACGGATGCCGAGAAGGCCTTCGATCGGCTTGATTGGACTTTTATGCTTGAGGTGTTGGGGGCGGTGGGCCTTGGCCCGCATATGCTGGGCTGGGTTTCCGCGCTCTATACTTGCCCGTCGGCTAGGCTGCGTATAAATGGGGCCCTCTCGGACCAGTTCCCTATATCTAATGGTACTAGGCAGGGTTGCCCGTTGTCCCCTATGCTCTTTGTCCTCTCTCTGGAGCCTCTTTTGGAGGCTGTTCGAGTTAATCCGGACGTTACCGGTGTGGTGGGTGGGGGCTTGCATCATAAGGTGGTGGCTTTTGCGGATGATATGTTATTCACCCTTGTGAACCCACGTGTGTGTCCTTACGTGCTGATGGATGAGTTCAAGAAGTACGGCTGTCTTTCTAATTTGAAAATTAACTTGTCCAAATCTGAAATTTTGAATATCTGGGGGCGTTGGCTTCCTCCTTCCCTTTCCGGTGGTGTGTGGGTAAATTGCGGCACTTAGGGGTCTGGTTGGCGGATGATGTCTCCCTCTTATATCAATTTAACTTTCCCCCTCTGCTTGATGCGATCCGGAAGGATCTTCGGTCTTGGGGTTCTCTGTTTGTTTCCTGGGTGGGTAGGGTGAACGCTCTTAAAATGAACATCCTCCCCAGGGTGCTGTATTTGCTCCAAGCCTTACCGATTGCTTTGCCGCGTGCTTTCTTTTCCTCCTTGCGGGCGCTGTTTCTCTCCTTTATCTGGGCGGGGCGGGCTCCGAGGTTGGCTCTGGACTTGTTGCAGAAACCTAAAGCCGCGGGAGGCCTGGGCCTTCCCTGTGTTCGCAATTATTACTTTGCTTGCCACCTGTTGCGTACCCTGGAATGGACCTACCGCCCTGCCCATAAGTTGTGGGTGGCTCTGGAGGCCGACGCTGCTTCAGTGCCGATACAGGTGCTTTTGTGGCTTGAGCCGTCTGTGGCTAGGAGGCAGACTGGGGGTCACCCCTTCCTTTTGGCTACTCTGGCGGTTCTCCATTCTGTTTCCCGTACATCCCGGTTACTTACCTATCCGTCGCCGCAGACGCCGTTGAAGTATAATCCTGATTTTCCCCCGGGTGTGTCGGGAGGCTCGTTTCTGGTATCGGCTCCGGGAGATGCGCCGACATTGGGGTCCTATATGGAAGGGACGCGACTCCGTTCCCTGTCTGCCATTGTTGGGGGCGCTGCCCCGACTGCGCTGCAGACTCTGCAATATTTGCAACTCAGGGCTTATGTTATGTCTATCCCTCAGAAACCCAACCTTATCAGGGACCCCACGCCTTTTGAATCACTGCACTTGAGGGATGCTCTTCCTCCTCATGGGATCTCCCTGCTCTATCGGCTGCTCTTGAGCGTGGGGGATGGGGATTTGCCGGCCTACGTGGGGAAATGGGAATCGGATCTCGAGGTGTCCCTCTCAGGGGCGCAGTGGGGGAAGATTTTCTCCTTAACGCATGGTTGCTCCCTTAGTACCAGGTCTCAGGAGCTCTCCTATAAGTTACTAACGCGCTGGTACCGTACGCCCTCTCGCCTGCATGGCATGTTCCCTGACCACTCGAAGTTGTGCTGGAGGTGTGGCTTGTCAGTGGGGTCGATCCTTCATATCTGGTGGGAGTGCCCCCTTATTGTTCCTTTCTGGAAAGCTATCGAGGCTGTCCTCCCGCGTTTCACTGACTCTCCGCCCCCTTTTCATCCTGCCAGTTACTTGCTCCATCATACCACCACGCCTGTTACGGTGTATAAGAAGTCCGTGCTCCGACACTTGCTAGACGAGGCTAAAGCCTTGATTCCCTTACATTGGGCTTCTGTCACCCCACCCTCGTTTAGGGAATGGATTCTACGGGTGGAAAGGGTGCGCGCTTTGGAGGAGCTGGTGGCCCGTTCTGATAGACAGGGTGAGCGCCATAGGCAGACCTGGTTCTACTGGTCCCAGTTCTTTCTGGACCCCTCCACCCAACTTCTGCTGCCTTAATTAGGCTGGGGTCCTGGGATTCCTTTGTTGGAGTCTCTGTTTCCTGTCACGTTTCTACTGCTTGGGTTATGTCACTGTGTTTAGCCCTGCTGCGTCAGGGTGTCGTGATGTGCTCCTGCGGTCATGCACTGTCCATTTTGATTTTGTTTTTGTCTTCCTCCCCTTCCCCATTCTGTTTTTGTTTCCCCTTCTCACTTTGTGTATAAAATGCTTTAAAAACCAATAAAATTTTGATTTACAAAAAAAAAATAAAAAAATAACAACATTTGGAATACCCTGGGGTGTCTAGTTTTCAAAAATGTGTGGTTTGATGGGGTTAAATTGAGTTAACCGGCTTCAAAGATATTCCAAAGAGGAGATGGAGGCGAAATGACCAGATGCTAAAAGTCTGTGTTGAAAACCTGAATTACGCATGCCCCAAAAGTAGGCTTTTACCAGCCAAACAATCGGACAAGCCCCATGCATGTGGGGTATCGCTTGTACTCAGGAGAGTTGCTGAACACATATTGGGGGGTTGTTTGACAGTGACATATACCAGGATCTGTATATTTATAACTAAATTACAATTTGTGCGAAAAAAATAAAAAGAATTACTACTACAAAGTTTGACAAAGTGTGGTTGTATAATTGGTGCATGGAAAGTGTTAAAATAACAGCACTTGAAATACCCTGGGGTGTCTAGTTTTCAAAAATATATGGTTTGACGGGGGTTAAATTGAGTTAACCGGCTTCAAAGATGTTCCAAAGAGGAGATGGAGGCAGACTGACCAGATTTGTTAACCCCTTAACGACAATCCACGTATATGTACGGGGAGACGATGCAATGCGTTAGTGACAATGCCCGTACATGTACGTGGTCGCAGCGTTTTCGCCGGCAGCATTGCTTTTTTCCCGGAAGCCTCACAAGTGAGGCTGTCCAGGCAAACAAAAAAAAGTTTTTCAAACCTTCCAATCACCGAGATCGGCGGTTGAAACAACAGACCGGTGATGTAAATCACCAATCTGTTAAACACGCCCCCCGAGCGTTTAACGTTTAAGAACTTTTTTTTGTTTAAAAAGTGAGAGAAAGTTATTTGTTAACGAGAAATCACCATATTTTATCATTTTTTATAGTAAATTAGATGATATGATAAAAATAATGGTATCTAAAGAAAGCCCTGTTTGTCCTGAAAAAAACAATATATAATATGTGTGAGAGCACGAAATGAGAAAGAAGAAAATCCCAACTAAACAGCAACACTGAAAAATGTTAAAAGAGCCATTGTCCCACAATATACTACGAGTAATTACCCCTATTGTCCTTAAGGGGTTAAAAAAGGTTTGGAAATCATAAAACACTGCTTGTACTTATTGCCCTATAACTTACAAAAACAGCAAAAAAACATAGACATTGGGTATTTCTAAACTCAGGACAAGTAGTAGAATCTATTTAGCTAGTTTTTTACTTGCTTTTTTAGGTGAGTAAAAGATTTTTCAAATAAAAGTCATAAAAGATGTTTTTTTAAATTTTTCACCATGGTTTTTTTTTATAGTAAATAAGATGATATGATCAAAATAATGGTATCTGAAGAAAGCCTTCTTTCTTGTCCTGAAAAAAACAATATATAATTTGTGTGGGTACACTAAGTGGGTGAGGAGAATATTACAGCTGAACACAAGCACTGCAAAAGTGTACAGGGTACAAAAATAAAAATAAGCCTGGTCCTTAAGGGGTTAAATTAGTTTGACAGGACCTATGTTTCATAAAACCATGCTGATTTTTGCTAATAATACTGTTCTTCCCAATGAATTCTTGAATATTATCCCTAAACAGCCCTTCAAATACTTTCCCAACCACATAAATTAAGCTCACAGGTCTATAATTTCCAGGCACAGAGTTTGAACCCTTTTTGAATATAGGGACCACATCCACCTTCCTCCAACCCTCTGGTACAATTCCTGAAAGAAAAGAATCCTGGAAGATTAGAAACAAAGGTTCACCTGGTTATTTCCTGACTCAGCTCCTTAAGGACTCATGAGTGAATATCGCCAGGCCCCCCATCAAAAAAACACTCTATTATCGGTTTATATGTTTACCCTAATAATAAAAATAGGCAAAAGGTGGTCCCTAGGTCTTTTACCGTACTTTCGCTTCCTTCACTAATAACAATCAACATTTCAATTAATCATGTTATAAAAGAAATTGTATTTGTAACAATGACTCAAAAAGTCCCCTTTTCTTTTACAGCCATTAACAGCCACCACTCCTATTGCCTCTATGTCATAATTCTCATCACTTACCTGTTGTGGACCCACTATAGAAGGTCCATATGAAACCTTTATATATCCAGGGAATCCTGAAGGTGGATAATTATCTGTAATAAGCCATTGTTTATAAACTCTTCTTAACTTCAAGTAAGTTTCAGGTGCTTTTCCTATACAGCGTTAGACCCCCATATTGCACATTTAATGCAGTGAGGTGAAACGTCCCAGGTTTCTACATTTCAACCATATTTTACAGTTTAGTAAACATAATAAAAATTAGACTTGAGCATTTTTTTCGTATAAACATTATTTTTAACCCCTTAACGACAATCCACATACATGTACGGGGTTGCCGTGCACCGTGATAACGACAATGCCCGCACATGTACGGGCTATCGTTAAATAGCTGCATCTTCGCCGCGATCGGCGGCTTTACAGCATCCACAGAGGCTGACTGTGGATCCGGGGAGGAAAGCCATCCCCGGAAGAAAAAAAACAGCTTAGGAAGCGATCCAGCATTTTAAAAACCCTGTCTATTTTTCAAAAGTATATGAATTGATTGAGTATATTGAATTGGCCAGGTTGAACAATGTCCCAAATAACACAGGGGGCAGGATGACCACATGTCAAATTTCCAATTTGAAAAATGCACACTTCCCAAATGTGGCCTTTTAGTCCCCAAACAACCCGACAAACCCATGCATAATACTGTACTCAGGAGATGTTGCTGAACACATATTGGGGTGTTGTTTGACAGTGACATATATGAGGAGGTGTAAATTCATACCTGAAGTAAAATGTGTGTAAAAAAAAACACAAAACAAATGACTACCACAACGTTTGACAAAGACTGGTGGTAGAAGTAGTGCATGGAAAGAGTTAAAATATTAGTATTTGAAAAATCTAGTCTAGTTTTTAAAATATATGGTTTGATGGTGTAAATTGCATTGGCCGGATTCAAACATGTCCCAAATAGCACATGGAGCAGAACATAAAAACATTGGGTATTTCTAGTCTCAGAACAAAGTAAAATCTTTTTAGCAGGCTTTTTCATTAGCTTTTATAGATGAGCAAAAGATTTTTCAGGTAAAAGTCATTTTTTTTCTCAATTTTTCACCATATTTTATACTTTTTTATAGTTAATTATGTGATATAATCAAAATAATGACATCTAAAGAAAGCCCTCCTTGCCCCGAAAAATACAAGCTAAAACATATGGGGGTTCAGTGAATGGGAAAGAAGAAAATTACAGCTAAACACGAGCGCCGCAGAAATATTAAAACAGACATTGTCACGAAGGCTACAAAAATAATAAAATCAGCCATTGTCACAAAGGCATTAATACATAAAGCATATATATATATATATAATATATATATTTATATATATATATGTGCACCTTATTAAAAAGTATTGCTTATATATAATATTTATGTAAGGTACAATTCATATGTGTTTCTGCTTTGCCTTAATTATATATACAGTACATATTACATAATGGAAAAACCCGAATTCGAATATGAGAAAAAAAATTACCAATTAACACAAAGCGCGGCATCGAAAGGCTCGCTCCTATTGGTTTAACTTAATTCTCGATCGTACTTCTGACAAATATTTGAAGTATTATGTTCTTCCGCGCAGCAGAAAAAGTGCCTTTTCCCCCGCAATACTGACCGATATATATTTTTTCATATTCATTTTAAAAAGGAATGAAACAACTGAGTTTTTGATATATGTCATGTACATTATGAAAATGGAAGGATAAAAAAAAAAACGTGCATACGCGGAAGAATCGAAACATGTGACGTTCTCCGTCCTATTTCTTTTAGAGGTCCTGCGCAGAGCGCTTGATTGCTTCGAGGAGCTGGCGGACTTGTTTCGTGCAGGCGGAGCAGCGGAGAATTCTGTGCCGTGCGTGGTTTAAAGGCGAGGTGTGATATGGGGCTGCGGGTCATTTGCTTAATATTTATAAAGATACAGCAAATTTGGCTTTATTAGTATATATATATTATATATATATATATATATATATGAACAAATTGTGTCGTGCTCTATTAGCCTTAAACGTGGGACGTAATCTTTTACTAGATTCTTAAGAGTTTAAACCCGTTCTAAAACGATATACCGATTATAATCTGAGTAAAATCATCTCGATACAATATGATTATCAGAAGTATATGGCAACTGCAAGGGCCCTGCACTGTAAGGAAGGCATTGATAGGGGGCGTGCTACCCGTCATTCAAAGTAATGTCTACCCCATGTACATCACCACTCCTCTCGTGCCCATCACTATCCCCCATGCCCATCACTGGCCCACACGCAGACTGTCCAAAAAGATACCCAAGACGCAGATTCTAGGGTTGTGTGTGTCATGAAAATGTTCCAGAAGACTTTTCAACCACTTTGTATACATAACTGCCAATGAACAATTAATTACAAAGGGCAAATTTAGACAATAGGAGAATAAGGTTTAATAACTCTTTAATAAGTAAAATTGCCTTCATCGGTTTGCATGCGGTGAAATGCATCAGAGTACATCCAAAATGGACTCCTATATTTTACATGAAAATAGGACTGTAGTGGACCTTTAAGATTAAATAAATGTTCTGACGTACAGACTTTAGTTTATGCTGAGCTTGTAATCCACACGTTGGTTGATAATAGGTCCATGTTAAGAGGAATGTTGTGCTAATTTTTTAATAATGTTTTGCATTTTATTTTAGTACTACATTGCTAGTCTGAAAAATGACAGGAAGAGCCAGAACCAGGGCCCGTGGAAGAGCACGTGGTCAGGACCAGAAGACATCTGGACAGGTCTACTCATATTTAGATAATAATGGATATTTGTTTATTTTGTTTGAAGACATTTTTCAGGCATTTCCAAATGCATCTCAAGGATCCATAGTCTTTGAAATGTGAACATCTGGGGGGGAAAAGTCAGCAACATTTAGGTTAGATTTGGGAAACAAACGGGCCACATCCACTGAAGCCACTCAGTTGTTAAAGTTACAGCCCAGCAGTTCTGCACAGAGCTCTTTCGTAGCCCCTGTGCTGCGTGTTAGGATGAAACATAGGCTCCTCTGCCAAACGTTAACAGGTCCTTGGAAGGAATGAAGCCTAGAGGTTGTGAAATAACTAGGGAGTGCCTGTGAGTTATTTGAGTAACTAAATTATTGTATGTTGAGTTTTGTAGTAAAATCTTTTGGTGTTTTTGTCCGGGCTTGAAAAACTCTGGTCAGTATAGCGACTTGAAAACAATACCTGGTGCCCAAGGGTCACGTTATGCATGGATATGCCTTATACCTCCCAATATGGCACTCTATCCCCGGAAATGCTTATACCTCCCTACATGCCACTCTACCCCCAGATATGCCTTATACCTTCCTATATGTCACCCTACCCCCAGATATGCTTATACCTCACTATATGCACAGCTCTATATGCCTTCCTATATGTCACTCTACCCCTTATATGCTACTGTGCCTCCCAGATGTGCCTTATATACTCCTATATGCCACTCTACCCTTTAATATGCCTTATACCTCCCTATATGCCACTCTACCCCCTAATATGTCGATATGCCTTATATCCCTGTATGCCAATGTGCCCCCAGATTTGCCTTATACCTTCCTATATGCCACTCTGCCCCTGATATGCCATACTGCCCCTAGATATTCCTTATACCTCTCTATAATTCATTATGCCCCCTGATATTCCTTATGCCCCCTCCCATACACCCTGGTGCCTAGTGGGGCAGCCGGTGAACCTCCGCTGCTGGCTGGCACTTTCACTAGAGCTTATATGACTGAGCACGGAAAGTCATGTGACCCTGGTGCTCCATCATAGAAGCCCCAGCGGAAATGAAGGGCAGAACAGGAGGTTATCTGCACGCAACGTGCAGGCACCCACCGGCTGCCAGATTGGAGTATCCTCCGCAGCGCTGAAGAGGACCTGGATTCTCCTCCCTAGCAGGTGGTGGCTGTTTCCACTTCCGCCAGTGCTTCTATGATGGAGCAGCGGAAGGTCATGTGATGCCGGCGCTCAGTCATAGAAGCCACGGTGGAAGTGGAGGGCAGAAGCGGAGCACACACAGATGCCTGCCAGAGAGGATGATCCAGGTCCCCTGAAGCACTGCAGGGGGATCTGGATCTTAGTGTTATTATCCGACCTCTGAGGTTGCATTATAAAACGAGGATATTTTCAGAGCATTTAAAATCGATTCAACTAATCAATAATGAAATTTGTAGATAACGATTTTCATTATCGATTATTAATGATTTTATCAATTAGTTGTTTCAGCCGTACTGTAGTGTCAGTGTGTAAATGTATGGTATGTATAGTCTGACATTTGTGTGTGTACTGTAGTATCCGTGTTTATGTGTATAAATGTGTAGTGCCAGAGCTAGTATGTCTACTGCAGGGATCACCAAACTTGGTTTGGATCTAGGAGCCAGACAAAAAAGATACAAACAAGCTTTTTGTCTCCCCCCATCATGTTTTTATTTTCCTGGTGCCCAGGATTTGTCAAGCCTTGCCATACACTAACATACATCTACACACTGTAGCACCTACAGTAAAGCACACGTGATAATATTCTATGCCAAGGCTCGACAAACCCCGGGCGCCAGGTCTCAATGGCGAACTTGTCATAATCGAAGTTGTCTTTTGTTCAGACTCCAAATTTGAGGCACCTGCACACAGCCCACTATGCCTAGGAGCTTGTCACTCTCTCGCTCATTCACTATTACACTCAAAATCTACCCACCTTTTCCGACTACTGCTTCTTTTCCCTGTCTTCTTTTCAGCAGCTCCACATCGTTACTTGCCTCTTCTCTTTCTTCTGTCCCTTACTTTGTCTGCTTCTCCCCGGTATCAGCTCCGTTATCCAGGTACTTCTGCAGAAGTACTCCGGGAGGCCAGAATATTGCAGACGAGTTTGCAGTTGGAGAAACGTTTTTCTTTCTCCAGAAAAGTCTCTATTCCCACGATCATGTGAGGTGGTAAGCGCGGAGGCTCCCTCTTTTGCAGAAGTACCATGATAACAGCTGATACCAGGAGAAGACAGAAAAAGAGAAAAATTAGAGCTGGGGGAAAGGAGATAGGGACACGGAAGCGGTCGGCAGTGATGGTAGGGAGACATTGACAGTGGGAGTATGAGAGCAACACAAGCAAAAACAGTGGTTTCGATTTATTTTATTTTTTTGTTTCCAGTAGGGTCGTCTTATATTCAGACATTTTCCTTTTGTTTTCTTCCAGTAAGATCCAAAATTTGGGGGCTCCTCAAGCAAATGTATTATTCTAGTGTTCGGCTCAGTTCAAATATACTCTGCCCACAAATTTCCTCCATATGTTAATGGCACTGTTAGTTTGCTGGAATCTTGTTTGCTATATTTAACATCTATGAAGCAGGGCCTTTGGTCAGATAATTAGCCCAGTCCTAATGGCAACCACAATAGAAGCCCAGAGCTTTGAAGTACCCTGATTTACTGTATAGAACTGTAAACTGGTACTTGGCAAAGTGACACACCCATTATAACTGTTCAGTAGTTGCTATGTCACAGCTGCATATTTTGAAGGGGATTCTCATTTTAGTTCATATAACTCACCTCCTTTGGTTAATACATTGAAAATAAAAAAGACATGCCTTATTCAGTATGCACTTTTTGATAAGTTTGTGTATCTATAAACTATATTGTTCTTGTTATACTCTTAAAACTGGAAAGGTCATCAATAACAGAGACACACTTAATTTAGTGTACAACTTTTTTTGTGCATTTACCTTTTTCTATATTGCTTATGTTCACAAAACATGATTAGTGTTATCCAATGATTAAAATGCCATAGAGTGAGTGGTTTATCTGGTCTGTATACAGACAAAGCTGCCAGGACCTGTACCAGCTGAACCAGATGCGGAGCTTGTAGGACGTGGAAGGCAGAAGGGAGCTCATGGAGATCCTTCAGATCCAAAACCGCATGCAAAAGGTACATGTTCGTTAACACAAGAGATTATTTTAACTGTTTGAATATTAATACAGAGATGATTTGTATTACTTAACTGACTAATAAGGTGGAAAAAATGGTCAGTTAAGGGCCGTTGGCATGTCTGGCATTAAGCAAGTATAGAAAGCAATCAAAGGAGAATCATCCAGTTCTAACAAAATGAATAATAAAAAACCCTCCAAAAATCTATAAAAAAAAGAGCACGTACTATAATTAACGTTGTATCTTCCCAAAAATCCCAGCATTGAAAGAGTTACACTAGCAGTGAATTTGCATGGTTCAAAGATGTCCCAAATGGAACTTGGGCGCACACTGACCAGATGTCAAAAGGAATGGGCACCTCCCAAATGTGACCTTTTAAGCTCCCAAACAACCCGACATGGGTGATATCACTTTACACGGGCACTTTGTTGGGCACATATTGGGGGGGGTGTTATTGACCTCTGCTGAAAAAAGACTACCTCAAAGTGACACAAAGGCTTAAAATCAGACCTCAAATAGAGGTCTGACTACAAGACTGCAGGGGACCTGGATCCTCCCCTGTGGCAGCCGGTAAACATCTGCTTAAATACCCGACACTTCCGCCGGAGCTTCTATGACGTGACCTTCCAGTGCTCGGTCATAGAAGCCCCGGCGGAATTCCTGAATAGCAGCAGAGGTTGTCTGCGCACATCGCACATATGCACCGGCTGCCCCCACTTGAAACCAAGGAGTCTGGAGTACAGAGGACAAGTCTAGGAATGCATCGGTAAGTCGGGGGTGGGCGTATATGGGAGTATAAGGCATATGTGGAGGGCAGAGTGGCATATAGAGTGTAATAGACATATCAGAGAGCCATAGTGGCAAATTAGATATAAGGCATATCGGGGGGCAAAGGGGTATATAGGGGGGTATAAGGCATATGTGGGGGGAAGAGTAGCAAGCTGTGGGGCAGATGTGCATAACTGTGGGGCAGGTTGGCAAATAAAAGGAAATAAAAACAACGCATTTTTCTCAATCATAGTTTTTATTAAATATGAATTAATAGTTTACATGTGAATTAATATTTACTAGTAAAACTTTTCTTCTAGGGTCATCTTATATTCAGGCTTTTTCTTTTTTTCTAAATTAATATTCATATTTCGGGGGGTCGTCTTATAATTGAGCAAATACGGTATATAGTTCGTGTAGGAGAGAAGAAAATTACAGCTAAGCGCAAACACCGCAAATAAATGTTAAAACGCCATCGTCATGAAGTGTCCTTAAGGGGTTAAATGTACCCTTTATGATGGGATTTATTTTTCTTTAAAAGTACTATTCACCTTTATATACTTATCTTAACAATTTTTGTCAGTAACTACAGTGCATCATAGTAAGAATTGCTGAATGCCCAAACGTTTCTCAGAAATAATAAAAAGATTATATTTGCTTAACATTATTAATAGTGTACCATTTATGTTTTTCCCCAAGTAGAACTACATGTTTAAATATTATGTGGAATTTTAATCCTAGTGTTGTGATCAAGTAAATTGCTCCTCCAACATTGGTAACTTAAAACAGTGGATTCAATTTTACTTCAAGCTGCAGAAGATCACTACAGACATCGTAAGCACTTTTCTACATGTGAGAGCTGAGTGGGCCCTTCAAATTTTTGTTTGTTCTTCCTTGCAATTTTATAGAGGGTTTCTGTAGAATTCCCCAATATGCATTTGCCTCTCGGTTCCTACACTTCCTGTAGATGTGACCAGACATTCCTGTTTACCAACACACATGCATGCCATTCTTACTGCCATCTCCAGTGCTGGCTTGCGCAATGTCCCGGGAAGTCTGATTAGACCAGCCTTGTGCATGCAAGTGGAATGGAAAACTGGACTGCTGGGGTGACCGCATTGTGCAGCTCTGGAGAAGCACCAGTACTGGCTTGGCAAACACAGCTTGCAGCAACTTCAGGTGGTCAGTGGGGACATATCTGCAATCCCTTGGTGTCCTGGCGTCTGGGAAGAAGTACATGTTTCAGTAAAGTCTTAATGGTTCTACAACCAGTTTTGTCTGGAGCGTGCTCAGTAGCTGCTATTGCCCTGACACCTTCAGTTGGGTGCTTAGTTGTCTCCTAGTGCTAACCACTGCAGCTTAATTCTGAATTCTTAGTACACTATAGGATCTTATACAACGTCAAGAAAGAGCTGTAATATTTATCCCCCCCCCTCTGGCAAACACATCTACAGTGCTGTAAGCAATCGTCTCTAGGGCAAGTGGTTGCTTAATGTAAGTTAATTTGGCTGTTCTTACTTCACATCTGTTGATAGAAACCCCTGAACCTCTGGTTCTGTGGTTGAAGAATCTATACCTCTCCTGGTCCCTATTGTATCTGCTCATAAGCTCATCAGTTTTGGTCCTGTTTGCTCCCCATTGCTTTCTTTAATGCAGGCTGTCACCTAATCACAGAAACATAGCTATTATTTACTGGTTATCTGCTGGATCTGTTACGTTTTCCTCTGATTTCCGCATGATCCCGCATTCCTTGTTCTATAACCTTTGTATCTTTCAAGTTTCCTGAAACCTCAGACACACACTGACTGCCCAGCCTTCCCAATATGAGGGATTTTGGGATGTTTTCTGCAGTGACTATACCTTTTGAAATTAATTATCTGGGGGGGGGGCGGGGGTTACGAGCTTATATGCATCTTCCAGGACTATGATTATAAGACAGCGCGTTAAACCAGATATGGCCATTTTGAATATACTGTCGTGCATTTTGGCTACATTTCAACATTTCCTAAATTATATATTTAAATACCACCTGGACTCTTGTATAGTGGTTTACCTAGATAACATCTTCATTTTTCTGCATCCCATTGAAATTGTATGACTTGTTAGGTCTTGGACTCTATGAAAAAAATGGAAAAGTGCATATTTAAGGTCTAGTCAATCAGAATTTTATTTTGATTCATTCTCTTCTGACTCTGTACAGATGGACTTTAAAAATATTGCATCAGTAAAAGAGTGGCCAATTCCTAATTCCAAGAAAGATATTCAATGGTTTATTGGCTTTGTTAACTTCTATGTAATGTTAACTTAATTTTTTTCTTGCGTCATCCAATCTCTCACAACTAACCAAAAATGATAGGTGATTCGCACTTAAGAATCCTTCATCCTTCTTTAAGAAAACTTTACTATGGCGCCTGTTCTGATGCTTCCTGATCTATCTTGTCCTTGGAGCAGTATTATGGCAGAGACAAGGGGACAAACCGCATCCTCATCGTGTTGCTTATTATTCTAGAAAATAATCTTCTTTAGAAATTAAGTATAATGTCACTGATAAAGAACTTTTTGCCATTATTTGCTTCAATGCTCAGCCCACGTGATCATAGTTTATACTGATCACCGACCACAGTGCCAATTCACAGAGGGTGGTACCAAAATACCTTCTTGGTTTCCGTTGATCATTTACAGTAATTACATATTTTAAATACATGTTTTAACATCTCCCCCAACAATTCCAGTTTTCAGGTTCTGGCCCAGGAATCATTAACAATTTACAGGATGTTTTGTGCAACTGTGGACAGATTTAATTTTTCTCACATGGTTCTGGCAGTTTATTTTGAGCCAGTAGCAAATCATAACCAAGGAGAAAAGTCTTAAGTGCTATTGCACTTCTTATTTCTGCAGAGCCTGGTCCACACAAAGTACTCTAAAATTGAGAACAGACATATTTAGAATCAAAAAAACAAAAACTGTCTGCGCTTCTTACCCTAATAAAGTTGGCAACTTTATTAGGGTAAGAAGCGCAGACAGTTTTTGTTTTTTTGTATACATTGTACAGCCAATACACTGTTCTTGCAGCATGCTTACACCTGTTTGGTAGGCCTCGTATTATACATTTGTATTATTTGAGCCTGTGACTAGCTTAGCGCACCGACATTTTTTCTTTTCCCTGTTTGCACATATTTAGAATCAAGCCTACTTTATCGTAATTTAAAAAGTTCAATAAAGACATGAACGGATGAGTTTGGTATGGAAGAACTTGACTGGCTCGCACAGAGCCCTGACCTCAACCCCATCGGACCCCTTTGGGATCAACTGGAATGAAGGTTGCTAGCCAGGCCTTCTCCTCCAACATCACAAATGCTATACTGGATGAATGGGCAAAAAACAAATTACACAGAAACACTCCAGAGTCTTGTGGAAAGCCTTCCGGCTACATATAAATGTCAATGTAATGGTCAGGTGTCCCAATACTTTTGTCCATATAGCGTAGCTTGGACTTGCTTCAGTTTAGCACTGTCTCACTAAAGGCATTCATATTTTTTCCTTTCACGTAGGTCACCCAAATTGTATATAACAAAATAAATTACTCATATCTATATATTTGTGTTAACCCAAGAAAAAACTGTCTAATCAAAGATAACATCTCCTACCGGGCCAGCAAAAATGAGAATATATATATATATATACACTTACTTAAGCTTTTGGGATCTCAAGCCTCTGGTTCACATGGAAACCATCCATCTGTGGTCTTAAAAGTATATGTACATCTTTTTTATGTTTGCACAAAAAAAGTTACCTAGTGAAAGAAGGTAATCACAAAAGAAGGATCCAAAACACATTTACACAAGCTGCCGGCGAGAGCCCTGCATTTATAGTTTTACTATAAAAAAAAGTTAAATATGCACAAATCTTTTTTTCAATCTTCAGAACTACAGATTTCAGCCGGATTTCAGGATATATGCATTGGTGAGCGTGGTGGTCGAAGGCGTGATTTCCATGATATGGGTGTTAATACACGAGAGTCAATAGAGCATGTGAAGGACTCTAAGACAGGTAAATATTAGCCTAATATATACATTTGGTCTTTCAAATACTATAGTAGTTGTGTGCATGATTTATACAACCATTTTTAGAAGTTTGTTATTCAGACAATATTTGGACCCAAATGCAGTACCCTCCACAAATATTGGCACCCTTGGTAAATATGATCAAAGAATGCTGTGAAAAATTCTCATTGTTTATCCTTTTCATCAAACACAAAAATACTCTGCTCTCATGGATATCCAACAATTGCAAACACAACCCAGGTTTATCCAAAAAAGAAAATGGTTATATTTTCAATAATTTTTCACTTCTTTGCTCATATTTACCAATGGTGCCAATATTTGTAGAGGGCGCTGTATCAGACATAACAAACTATTTTTGTAAACACTAGTAACAAAGATTGGGGTAAAGTTCATGTTAATAGGATAGCTGGGTCTTATAGGAAAATGTTGAATGAATGAGTTTACAAAATTAACAGAAGTCTTAACCTCTTTATTGTTTTGTGCCATTTAAGGAAGTTCTGGTAGAACAATTCCTCTAAGCACCAACCATATCCAACTGGTATCCCGAACACAGTGGGTGCTATTCCAGTATCATATTAGCTACAATCCTCAAATGGAATCCCGACTTCTGAGATCGGCGCTGCTTTTTCAACACGAGGATTTGATTGGTAAAGCACGTGCTTTTGATGGAACAACATTGTTTTTGCCCAAAAGGCTTGACAAGGTAAGCAAAACAACTAAATGGAAGTACAAAATAATCACACTGGAAAATATTTGAACAATTCTGGAGGTTTAGCAACATAACATTAGCTTTATGCTTTAAATCTAGGTGAACGAAGTGTTCAGCCAAACACGAAACGGAGAGAATGTGAAAATTACAATAACCTTAACAAGTGAATTACCCCCTACATCACCTACTTGCTTTCAATTCTACAACATCATTTTCAGAAGGTAGGGTTTTATGTGTGCATATAAATAGATTAAAATGCAAATACCAATTTAAATGTCTGCAGCGTAAACCCTGGTTTGATACAAGATTATTCCAGCTGCTAGAATGGTGCATATGAAATAAAACTGCTTCTTTGGCCGTTAATGTCTTACTTTACAAAGATTGTCTTCGTTTTAGGTAAGCAAAGTAAAATCTGTTGCTTGATACAGCTTATGCCAAAAGAAGTTAAAACCCATAATATGTCTAAATTCTGGTCACATAATTACTGTTTTATATTATATTTTTCCAATTCTAGCTGCCATCAGTATTGTAGCAGATTAATCCCTTAATGATAACCCCCTGGCACGTTGCAAAAAATGACCAGTTTTAACGATCCATTGCATTGCATGAGCTTCGTTGCGTCTTGGTTAACCAGATTCAACAAATGGCCCACAAGTCTAATTCAATCTTCTACACTGCATGGTTGTATAGACATAGAAAGTAATTCTGTAAGCTTTAGTGGACAAATTCAGTGAGGTTTGCACTCTGACTTATCAATATTGTTCAAAGGTAACCCCTTAGAGTCAGGTGCAAACATATAAAATTAAAATATATATTTAAAAAATGTTTCTTGGGACCCAATGAATCACCTTTTCTTACTATTCTGTCTCTCTCCAACTCATAGTCACAGTGAGCAGAGGAGAGGTGGAGAACAGAGACTGTCATTACCGGATTATTAAAGAAGAAAAAATGGTTCAGCACTCAACTCCCAGGAAGCTGGGTGCTAGCAAGAAAAAAAGGGACAGCATAAACCCTCTTGAAGTATACGAACACCAAACAGCTTCCAATCCTTAGGTTACTTTATTCAGAGAAAGCTTTCTCTGATCTAGTAACCTAAGGATTGGAAGCTGTTTAGCGTGCTGGGATTACCAGACTGACCCAGATGCCACTCATCCGGCTGATTCTACACTTGCACGTAGAGATCCCAGGTCTCCTGGAAATTCGCTAAATCTCAATGTCTTGCCGTCTCCACCGACCAGTTCCTTGTCCCTGTCTGCTTTCTTGCAGCTTCTCTTCTTCTTTTGTCTTATTTCTCTTTGCCCCGCATTTTTTTCTTTGTTTGCTTCTCTGTGAAACAGGTCTCCTAGAGTACTTTTGTGAAAGAGCAAAGCCTCTGGGCACACCTTATCCTTGATTGGGGGAGCAGGGGAGAAGCTGCCCCTGTGGCTCCATCAATTTGAGGAAGTACTTCGAGAGGCCAGAATAAAGTCAGACAAATTTGTGGAGAAAGAGAAGTGGAATGTTTTTTTTTTCTTTTTCTGCGAATCCCTCTTCGTTATTCTGCCTTTTCGGAGGATTTCAAAAAGGGCGGAGCCACGGGGACAACCTCTCCCCCATTACTCCAGTTGTGGGAGATAGTGTGCCCAGAGGCCCCTCCCCTTTGCGGAAGTGCTCCAGAAGACCTGGTCCTCAGAAAAGCACATGAAGAGGAGGCAAGGGACCCACCAAAAAAGCAGGCACGGGCAGTCTTGCTGGTGTTGCGGGCGGCCAGACACTGTACTGGGTCCTGGTAATCCCGTTCAGTCTCGCAAGGCTGCCTTAGCGCTGCTCCCTCACAGCATTTCTCTTGCTCCGCCCAGGAACACAGCAGAGTCACGTGATGTGACGTCACTTCCCGTGACTCCACCGTGTTCCTGGGCGGAACAAGAGAGGAGACAATTTGAGGGAGCAACACGAAGGCAGCCTTGCTGGACTGCGCGGGAATTATGCAGTTCAGGTAAGGAGGTGGGCGTGAATGGCCACCATTGTGGCGGGAGTGGAGCACACACATTGCGGGAGTGGGCGGTATTGGACAAAAAATCAGCGGGAGCGGGATTGAAAAATCAGTCCCGCGCAGAGCTCTAATTGAGAGTTCTTGGCTCCTTCGTCCATTCTTTTCATTATAAAGGGTAGACGGTGTTCTCCAGGGCTAATACATGATGCAAAAAAGTCTGTGGACTAAAATGCTAGTTTACACGAAGATGGGGAGTGCGTGTGTAGCCAGTCATCCTGCACTGACTATAGCCTGTGAGAAAATAATTTACCAGTAAAATACCTTTTTTGTTAACCAAAGTTTAATCTTAAAATGTTAGCCTGGTAAGAAAAAAGGTTTCAATTTGATATGTTAGTAAGCAGAGGATAATGACTGGAACAAAAATGTATTTTGGATTTTTTTTTACAGGCTCCTGAAGATGATGAATATGAAACAGATTGGACGCAATTATTACAACCCTAATGATCCTATTGATATCAGAACTCACAAGTATGTGAACAGAAATATCTCTTGTTTTGTGTTAGACTGCATACGGTTTCTGTGACATTCGACCTATAAGTACTATGTTATAACATACGTTAATAGGCTGATGAATGTACATTTTAGTTTATCTGTGTGCTGCAAAAAGGTTAGATATACTTGACCTAGGACATTTGTGTAACAGACATACAGTAAAGGGTCAGTACTCTTTTTCCCAAGGTATGGTCCCTTTAACCCCTTAAGGACCAGGGTGTTTTTAATTTTTTTTACCCTTTGGGACCAAGGCTGTTTTACCACTTTTGCGGTGCTCGTGTTTAGCTGTAATTTTCTCCTCACCCATTTAGTGTACACACACAAGTTATATGTTGTTTTTTTCTAATTTCCTATAAAAAATAAAATATGATGAAAAAAACAACTTTTTCTCACTTTTTTTTTGAAAAATCTTTTCCTCATCCAAAAAAAGCTAATGAAAAAAACTGCTAAATAGATTCTACTTTTTGTCCTGAGTTTAGAAATATCCAATATTTTATGTGGTTTTTTGCTTGTTTGTGCAAGTTATTGGGCAATAAATACATTTGCTATTTGAAAAAAAACTGGTCGTTCTGCACCATGTGCTATATTTCGGGTATCTTTAAAGCTGTCTAATGTAATGTACCCCCATCAAACCATATATTTTTGAAAACAAGACCTCAATATGAGTTCAGCAATATCTCCCGAGTACAGCGATACCATCAATGCATGGGTTTGTCGGGTTGTTTGGGAGGTAAAATGACACATTTAGGAAGTGCGCACTTTTTTAACTTGAAGCTTTGACATATGTCCTGCTGGGGGTTTTTTTTTTGTTCTTTTTTAAATATTTTACTAATCACATTGTGGTTAAAAAGCTGGGCTCCATTGACTTGCATGGTTGAATGCAGTACCTGTATTCAACCTGCAAGGGGAGCCAGAGTTCTCAAGAGGGTCTGGAGAGACATCTGGCAAACTTTCACAACTTGCTTATTTTTTTAAAGGACGCGCCGTCATCTTGCGAGTGGCAGCGCATCCTGAGGTGACAGTTTGTTGTCGCTGAATGCCTCACTATGGAGGCATTTCAGCGACACCATTGAAGTTTAGGACTATCGTTGATAACGTAAAACTCATTTTGATGTATTATCATAGAAACAGGGAATTTCTTTGTTTCTTTTAGTATCCTTACAACAGACTTTGCTCACAGCATGAAAGTGGTAGAATCACTATTGTGAAATAACGTTTAAGATAGTTATAGTTGTAAAATAGTATTAATTCATGAGATGTTAACTTAACCTGTATATGTGTAGCAAACTAATTAATTATATCTGCCTTTCAGCCTAATTATATGGCCAGGTTTCACCACTTCCATTCTGCAGTATGAAAACAGCATAATGCTTTGTATTGATGTGAGTCATAAAGTCCTAAGAAGTGAAACTGTCCTGGACTTGATGTACACCTTGCATGAAAACGTTGGAGCCCATAATTTTCACAATGCATGCAGTAAAGAATTGATCGGTCAAATTGTTCTCACAAGGTAAGATTTAAAAACCTATTTTTGAATGTATAAAGTTAGGATAAGATGTTACTCTTTCTCACATGCCCCTAAGCAGTGTAGGACAAGTGGAAGTTATAACCATTTTCCCTCTGTGGGTAACCCCTGCGGGCTTAGCCCTTCTAAGTATGCTGAACACTTTCTCCTGCTTAGCAGCCTGTCTGACCACATGGGAAAGATTTTTGGGTATCACCTGGCCTTCTTGTTAGCAGTGAGGGTTTCTATCCACTGTGACAGAGGATCTATCTATTCACTAAAAGGTCAAGTGTCCTGTTGACGTATAAAACACATCATCAAAGAAAAGCATGCATGCCACTTTCTTTAATGATCTTATTGGTGGCAGCAACATTTACGGTTTTGACATTCGATCTAAGCATGCACCTGCTTATGAGCATATGGTGATTGTATTTTGGCCCTAAAGCTTGGATTGTTATGTCGTGACTATGATTTTTGTTAATGTTAAATCCAAAATTTCAGCAAAAGCCTTGATTTTACGGTGATCATTGAATTTAGTATATATATATATATATATATATATATAATATCACTCAGTACAGGAGAAACTTAGTTATTATCCCTACAATTTCAGTAAATATCGTATTTTCTGGCGTATAAGACGACCCCCAACTTTTCCAGTTAAAATATAGAGTTTGGGATATACTCGCCGTATAAGACTACCCCTCTACCCAGTATACAACAACCAGCCAATCACGGCAAGCGATGTACCTTACCGGTGATTGGCTGGTTGTTATACAGACATATACATACATACACTGCCCTTACACACACACACACATATATATATACCGTATTTATTGGCGTATAACACGCACTTTTATAACTAAAATAAGAAGAGGAAACCCTACCTGCGTGTTATACGCCAATAAATCCTACAGCTGCATGATTTGCAGCCGCGTCTCCCTCACTTCCGGTCCGGACAGGGGTGCGTGTTATACCCCGGTGCGTGGTATGCGCCGATAAATACGGTATATAGGGAGGCTGTCTGAGCGTATCGGAGAGTAGGATGGAGGTCCCCTGCGCCGCTGCGGGGATCTGTATCCTAACCCTGCCAGACCTCGAGCTCCCTAATGTTGGGCTAGTTAGAGGGAGGTCGTGATCTCCCCAACCAGCCCTGCTCATCGGGCGCCTGCTGATCAGGGCTAGTTGGGGAGATCACGATCTTGCACCTACCTCGGCGCGGCCCTGAAGACCGTCCCAGGGGAGGCAGCTTCTCCGCTCACCCCTCCCCTAGAGATTCGTGATTCTCCAGTCCGGCTCGGTAAGTTTCAGTACCCGGCGTATAAGACGACCCCCAACTTTTGATTCGATTTTAACGGGTTAAAAAGTCGTCTTATACGCCGGAAAATACGGAAGTTTATCAGATTCACTCTTAAATCTTAAAACATATACCATCTGTTTTCAAATATTCAATTTCAGGAAATCATGAGAGCTATTAACACCCTAAGCTCATATTTAAAAAATATTGTTGCATTTTAGTAAATAAAAAGTTAATTTGTTTATTACTTACTAAATTTCAGATACAACAACAAAACATATCGTATTGATGATATCAACTGGGATTTTACACCGGAGTCAACGTTTAAAAAAGCAGATGGCACCGAGATAAGCTTTGTTGAATATTACAGAAAAGTATGGCATTGATTGCGTTAATCTGTTTTTTCACTGTAGGATTCTGTTATCCTTACTTGCGTTTTTATTGGTAGTTCCATGAAAGTTGAAGCTTGCAGGTGACCAGGAGAGAATTGAAATGTTCATCTATCCAGCAAACTCTTTGTTAATTATTGAACACCCAGTAGTTCTTTATAACTGTTACCTATATTAGGACAAGCACATTGTTTGACTGCTGTACTGTCATGTAGTAGTCTCTTGTTATTTCAGTATATGTATGAAGTTAGGACATTCAAGAAAAAGTGGGTAGATTAGATGAGCCGTTTGGTTCTTATCTATGGATATATGATATGAAGGCATTATTTATTTTGTGAGATGTATAATTCATTTAAGAAACTTCTCGGTTTTGTTGTCCTTAAAGAAAATGGATTTTTATAGACCTCATCGCTCCTTTATTAGCTGCACCCCCCCAGGGGTTACCCAAGTCATGGTTTCATCCTCCTATGTACTTGTACTTTCTTATCTGTATATTTTGATTATTGCTAAAGTTGGATGGCAACATCATCTCAAACTTTATCTCCACTTGGCAAATCATCCATATGCTGATCAGGTAGTCAAGGCTCCTTACATAACATGGGCTGACTCACCCTTTCCAGAAGGAACTGTAAGCTGATACATATTTAGATGATTTAATATTGTATGTACTAATGGATCTCATGGAATTTCCAGTTTCCTTTTATTTCCCTGCATATCACATTGGTGTTTATGGAAGAATGTGGTATGTGCACCTCTTCAGTATGCTAGCGTTTTATGTTCAGAGAACAGCTGTTGGGATATGTATCATTGAGGCCTTGGACTGGGCAGATACATAGTGGCTGGTACCGCCTTACAGCCACTATTATGGTTTGTGAGGATAACATTAACCAAGTTAACCCCTTAAGGACAATGTCCTTGATGGGGTATATAGCAATGAGGCTTATACTGCACTACCATCAATGACTAGCCCTGTGTATAGTGATAGGAGTTACACTGTACCACTGTCAATGTCTGGCTCAGTATATAGGAGTTGTGATATGCTGTTACATATCTGTTCAGTAAATGTTATTTATTTAAACTTTTGTGTTCATCCATTCTTTGCATTTTGGTGCTAAACCTTTTTGTGGGGTAGCCTACATCAGGGTCCACCATGATCTATGTGTGTGTTTTTCGCAGATTGTAGTTACTGGTTAAGTCCCACTCCAAAAAGTTGGTGAACACAAATTGGCATCAGTCAGTGTAGGATACCACACTTTTCTGTTTAGTTTGTGGTTGCTTTTTTAGTTTGGAAAGGTTATTCAAGATGTAACCTGTTTGTGTTCTTTATTAATGTGTTTTTTTTCCCTTATTTATGCAGCAATATAATAAAGAAATAACAGACCTGACCCAGCCAGCTATTGTTCACAATCCCAAAAAGACCAAAGATCCAAGGGGTGTTCCTGCAGGACCTATATTCTTGATTCCAGAATTTTGTAACCTGACAGGTATTTAAAAGGAAGGCTGTGCGCCACATTTTGGAATTATTGAATACTTCTGAGACGGCAGCATGTTTTAAATTAAATCTTAAATTATGTTACGAATAGGTGATGTTAAGAATTTGGGTACAGAACATATGTTAGGGGAGAAAACACAAAGGGAGATGCAAGTATAGATTGAGATACATTTTGCTTAAGGTGGGTAATGAAAGGTTCCTACCCATAAACAGGTCTACTTTTTGGAGACTAACCAGCAGCCTTAGTAAAGTGAAAAATTATTTAATAAATAATAATAAAAAAACATAATAAGTTATGCCGTGGTAGGCTGGATCGCCTTCAATGGTGGTTCCCAGTGCAGGGGAGGCAGTCCTCAGGAACAGCCATTAACTCTCCCAGTGCTGAATTGATAGATGCCTTGCGTTCTTAACATGAGGATCCATTCATGAATAGTGAATGCTGCTGTGGGTAAAAGTACCCTGCACCCACATTTTATTTGTTTTACAAATGGGCTGATGCCAGCCTTTTGCCGGTGGACACGCTTTTGGTCAGTGAACTGATAAGGGTGAGGGAAGTCGTGCCCTATAAAAGTGGCTTCACAAGAAAAGCAAAAGGCTAGCATACTTGTGAAAATGTATATTTTGCCATCTAAACTGTATACTGTATTCTCATTTAGCCGTTTACCTTGCCCTGTGTGCTGTTCCTCGGTTACATAAGCGCGTCATGCAGTGCGCTCTGTAGATTTAAAGACATGCAAAACCCTATGCATGTGGGCTATTTCTGTAATCTGGAGATTCCGGCAAATACATTTTGGTGTGTTTCTCTGTCGGTGCATGTAATCTGTGCAAGCAATCCAAATAAGCATGGAGAGGGCAACAAAAATGAATGCTATGCCTCCCTTTGCCAGAGATTAGTGACCACACGGTTGCATGATACGTGTCCAAATGCCCCTTGTAAAAAAAACCCTGAGTTGTCTTCAGTCCAAAATATATACTTTGTGAGTGTATTTTGAGCTGGTGGGCTATTAAACTGTCCCAAATGAAACATTTACAAAATTAAATACCAAGTTTGGAAAAGAAAAATCAGTCATGTTTAAGGAAACAGTGTAAAAATCCTGAAAAAGTATCTGGTTTTTGGGCACAAAACACCCTTATTAAAGAAGGGATTATTAAAAATTTTGTGTGTTTTTTTTTATGTTAAATGTGTATGATGTTTCAGTGGTTGTTATTGAATCTTTACAACATGTACATAAGTCTGTAAACGTGTTTTTTCTAGGATTAACTGATAAAATGAGGAGTGACTTTAAAGTAATGAGGGATCTGGCAGTTCATACTAGGTTGGCACCAGATCAAAGAGAAAAACAAATGGCAAGATTTCTGAATTATATACACAAGTAAGTATTTTAACTGAATATGTGAATAAGATCTCCCACCTTTCTTTTCTCTGCATGTGTTATATGTATATTCTCTTCAGGCTAGCTGGAAATGTGTGCTAAGAAGAGGTATTTGTTAGCAGACAAGATGGAAAACGTACATAAAGTTTTGCAAGGGTGGTCCTAGCTTTTGTTGATATAGGGACCATAGTAAAGCGTATTTATTGTTGCAAATGTGACAACACGTGGCTTGTGTAAGGATGTGTGGTGTCGTCCGCAGCACGCTGCATAAAATGTGACGCAATCAGTTTTGTGTGCTGACTTTGAAATTAAAAAAAAAATGAGTATTTTTTGTGTTAGACATACTACATAAACATTGCTTACAACCAACCATTGGACAACAATATAATTCAAAGTATAGTAGGACTTCACCTTTAAAAGCTTTGATATAATCACTGGGAGAAAAAAAGTATGTGCGTCATTTCTTGTCTACTTACTATGTCAAGGCTCTAGTGTTTTATTTTTGTTGCATCTTCTAATAAAAGATTATATTATACACTTGCTGATTCCAGGGATGATAACGTTCAGAAAGAGCTACAGGATTGGGGCCTTAACTTTGACACCAAACTTCTGCCCTTAAATGGTAGAGTGGCACCTCCAGAGAAGATCTTGCAAGGAAGAGGAACTGTAAGCAATTTGATTTTTAATTTAAGCAATGATATAACAAGAATAGCTGTATTCTCCTTGCATCACATGACTACAGACCTTTGTTAAGCATTCAATGAAAAATATGAATGGAGCAAAATTCCCAACTTTTATTATTTTGTAGTCACAGTTATTTTTCCTGTCATATCCTGACACATTTGCTAAAACCAAATATTTAGCCTTGACCTTAACAGGTTGCTGTACTGTTTTTTTCCTTTGAAAAGAATATCGCAGAATAAAATGTCATTAAACTTTGTTTTTACGCTCAAGAAACAGATTGAACAAACCTGCATAAAAAGAGATTTTCACTTAAACTTCATCGATCTCTTCTCTTGCTTCCTACTTTCTCTCGCCAACATTACAGGTCATGGCGGTGTTATCACACACTGTTAGACGATGAAGTACTAAGGGGAAAAAAAAGGCTTCCTGCAGCTTGCTTTCTCCCACTAACTCTTAAGATAACGATTGAGAAAACTTCTTAATTTAAGCATGTTTTCCTTAATGGTTCCTGTGTATGTAATATAAATAGTGGCTCTTTAAAATACAAATTCAATTAATGTTTTTTTTATTAGAACTGTGATGTGTATTTTTTTTTAGGTTGAATACAATCCTCAATTTGCAGACTGGTCCAGAGAATTGAGAGGCCCCTCTCTAATCAGTGTAAAACACCTAGATAACTGGCTGTTGCTATTCACGCGGAGAAACTATGATGCTGCCAACACTCTTACGCACAACCTTTTCAAAGTGTCACAACAAATGGGAATCAGAATGAATAAAGCAGTGATGTAAGAAATTATTTTGCATCATAGCCCTGTGGCAACTCATTTTCCTAATTTGAAATGCACACTTGGTCTTCTCTGACAGCCCTAGTTAGGGTTAGACTGGCACAGATATCTTGCTTTTGGGGCAGGATAAATTCAGATTATTTGTTCAAGATATTTATTTTATTACACAACTATCTGTCAAGTAGACATGGACTTGGGGTAGCAAATTCCTTTTTGTTTATTCTGTAGTATTTTAGTGTTGGTATTTAGTTTCTTAGAGGTAATAGTAGGATTTTCTTCTTTTGAAACCATATTCATAAATGTAAGATACTTTTTTTATGGAAAAAACCCTGCCTTCTCCCACTGACGGCATATATATATATTTTTTAAGTTTACTTGATTTTTAAACAACCCTATAAAGGATTTATAAAATGTGTAATAGGGATGTACTGTATAGGACAGGCTTTCTTCTAACATATACATACCGTATTTGCTCGATTATAAGACGAGGTTTTCTTCAGAGCAAAGTCGTCTTATAATCAGACCTCCAATAGGTCTGACTTTGAGAATAAGATCCAGATCTGGATCCTCCTGTCTTATGCCCCCATTTAACCCCCCTCCCCCAAACTTACCGGTGCTTCTGACTCCCCGGTCATGTAGCTGGGGCAGCATGTAGACGTCTACGCAATTCGCGTAACTTCCGCTGCAGCCAGGAGGAGGTGAGGTTAGCGCAGACCTTCCCCGGCTGTCAGAGATCAGAGTTCCCCACACCTGTGCAGGGAATTCTTTCTGACAGTCGGGGAAGGTGTGCGCGATAGACGCATACAACACCCGCTGCTAACCGCACTAAGTTACTTAATGCCACCCTGCCTCCAGAAATGCCTTTTAACCCTCTATAGGCCACTGCCTCCTGAAATGCCTTATACCTCCCTATATGCCACTCTGCCCCATAATGCTTTTTAATGCCAGGTGGCAATAGGGTAAATAGGCATTTTGGAGGCAATGTGGCTATAAGGGGTATAAGGCATTTCTGAGGCAGAGTGGCACATAGGGGGGTCAAATAGTTCATATCAGGGTGCAAGCAGTGGCATTTAGAGGGGTTTAAAGGCATATCACGGGGCACAGTGGATTTAGAGGCGTAAAAGGCATATCATGGGGCACAGTGGCATATAGGGGGTAAAAAGGCATTTCTGGGGCAGATGTGCATAACTGGGGGTCAGGTTTTGAAAAATAAAAGAAAATAAAACAAATATTTTTCTCAATCATAGCTTTTATTTTTAAAAAAAAAATAGTTTACATGAATTAACATTTACTGGTAAAACTTTTTTCCTACAGGGTCGTCTTCATATTCAGGTTTTTTCTTTTTTTTCCCTAAATTAATATTCAGATTTTGGGGGTCTTCTTATAATCAGGGTTGTCTTATAATCGAGCAAATACGGTATATTACATTACATTTTTTTTACACAGTTCTAACATTACCAATAAGGTAATTAGAGGGTTTCCCTTTACAGTCGTCAGGGCAATCCTTATGGGGAGACCTCTGATTATTGTTTACAGCCCCATAGGGGCTGCAGCATACCTGCACATACCCTGACAGATTATTATATGTATTGAGATGGGCTTCCCTAGCAATCAGTGTGATGTGTCTCCTAACAATTCTAGCAAGTTAGCAGGATAACTAATGAAGGTTGGTTAAAGTTTACAAAGTGATCATTTTTATATTTTTAAGGATTGAAGTTGATGACAGTACTGATGCTTATGTAAAATGTTTGCAACAAAAAATTACACCTGATACACAGCTGGTAAGTATGGAAGGGTTTCTCAAGTATTTTGTGTGTGTGTCTTTTTCCATTTTATGATTGTGTTTATTTTCTTGCAGATAGTATGCCTTTTGTCCAGCAATCGCAAAGATAGATATGATGCTATAAAGAAATTCCTGTGTGTTGATTGCCCCATTCCCAGCCAGTGTGTACTAGCCAAGACTTTGAACAAACCTCAGACTGTAGTTTCAGTTGCTACCAAAATTGCATTGCAGATAAACTGTAAAATGGGAGGTGAACTTTGGAGTGTGGAAATACCCGTAAGTCTTTATATATATTTATATATTTTTTAAATATTTATTTTGTATCACAAATGCATTGTTTCTAAGGATCAGCGCCTGTCAGTGTTTCACTTACAAGTGTTATTTAGGGAGGATGGAAGTTAAGAGACTACTTTCTAAAACACTCCCATCTTAAAATAAAACAGATTGGGGAGTTAAGGGTTAATTGGACTGACTAAACGCGACAGGATACATGGTAACCCTAGCAAAACAGCTTGCAGATACACTAATATGGACATGCAAATAGAATATATTCCTGCAACGATATTGCTTTGGAAAGGTCTTTAACCCCTTGCGGACCGGGACGTACCTGGTACTTCCTGGTCACATGTCACCACCAGACCGGGATGTACCAGGTACGTCATCTCAAAAAAATGCCCCCACGTTGCAACAATCGTGGGGGCGCTGCTGCTGCTGCTGTCTGCCCGGGTGCCTGAGCAGACAGCACAGCCACCCAGAGCCCGTCCCCGAGCCTTAGATCAGTGATTTTGTGGGCTCAAAATCCGCTTTTCATAAAAGTGAACAGGCAGCTTCAGGCAAGTGTGGAGACCTGCCACAACATTCCCCTGGTACCTGATCGCTCCATGAGAGCATCAGTGCAGCGTTAACCCCTTCAATGCCGCTTGCAGCATTTTGGGGGTAAATAGCCGTTTCGTATGGGGCTCTGCTGCTGGTGGTCTGCCTGGAAGCCCAGGCAGACCAGCAACAGCAAAAATGAGCCCCCACAACCCTTTTGATCAGTCCCGTAGGACTGATCAAAGAAACTCCCCCCTGCAAGCTCCGGTCTGTAGGACTGATCAAAGAGACTCCTCTGTGCAATCTCCGGTCTATGGGAGATTGTGTCCCATCTGCCAGAGGCAGCTTCAGGGACAGGGAGACAGGGTTCTTTGGTCTCCACATGAGTGTGGAGACCAGCCGCCACTCCTTCCCTTGCTCAATTAACCCCTACCCCCTCTCTTGCTCAATTAACCCCTTCAATTGCAGGGTTTAATATTAGTCCCCACAAGCTTGTGGGGACTAAATATCAGTCAATGCTGTGCTTCAATGGAGTAAAAAAAATGTAAAAATAAAAGCACTGACCTGAAAGTCCAGGGTGCTTACAGGTCAAATGCTGGGCTACACTGATGATGATCAGATCACTCCTGGCCAATAGGAGTGATCTGATCATTATGGCAGCCCCTGGATGACCCTGCCCTACAAAGAGAGAGGGGTCATCTAGGGTAATTCTGAAAAAATAATTAATAAAAAAAATACATAATTATTACCTGATCGGTCTCCCTGATCAATGTCAGAGGCCTAAACTTGTCACTTACAAGTAATCTGATAAAAAAAAATATTTTAAAAAGTTTAAAAATTGAAATACGCATGTTCCGGTTTTGATTTGACAATGTCTGAGAAATATGACTTATCTGCATGTGGGGTATCGCTGTACTCAGGGGGTGTTACTGAACACAAATAATGACCTATTTTGTTTTTTCACACATCCACTCATAAAAAATCATGGTGAAACCGCAAAGTGGATGTGAAAATGTTTTTCTTTTTTTGTTAGACTAAATTTGGAAGGCGCCGGTGTGAAATCAGCTGCATGGGACAGGCCAATACTCCCCTAACTAGATTCCATGAGCTGTCTAGTTTAAGGAAATATATAGTTTTAGGGTGTTAAAATGAAATATGGGACGTCTACGTGTCCCAGATGAGACCTGGACCCAGCAAACTCATCTGTCAAATTTCCATGTTTGGAAACTGAAATGCGCATGTTCCAATTTTGAACCTGCAGTGCTAAAGAGACATGCCGTACCCATGTATATGGGGTATTCTTGTACTCGGGGGGTGTTTCTAAGTACAAATCACAATTTTATGTACCCAGGAAAAAAAATACTGAAATACTGTGTTCGGAATAAATGGGTTTGTTAAAAATGAAATTTTACTGCAATGTTTTGAACAGACTGGCACTAAAATGGTTAAATAAAAAGTTTTAAAAAGTGTTAAAATGCCCCAAGTAAAATACTTTGGATGTCATCTTTCAAAAAATATATACTTTTGTTGAGCAGTTTTTCTTTTTCTGGCCTCTATTGGGGCGCAATTCCCAGGACACCACATTTAAAAAAAATCTTGTTTAGAAACAGCAATGTGCGTCTTTCATATTTAACCCTGCAAGTGCCAAAATAAATGAAAATACCAGGCATATGAGGTGTTTCCAAAAACAGGACAAATACCCAAATACACTTGAGTTTTTTTCCCATTTGCACTGGTTATATTAAGTTTTTCTAGGTGAAACTGTGAAAATATTTCCTTTTTTCTCCTAATTTCCCCCACATTTTTAGATATTTTTCATACTTGATGGTTTGTATGCATTATTATTTCAATTGAAAGCCCTACTTGTGCTGAAAAAACCCAATATATGATTTGTGTGGGTGCACTAATTGATAAGAGAGAAATTACAGTTGAAGAAAGACAGAGCAAAAAACAATAACGGCTCTGGTCTTTTAGCGACACCGTAGTATCAAAATCCCGGTCCAGGGTTAAGAAGCTCTACTGATTTTAGTGTTAAAACATTACAAACAAGTAAATAAATGTGCTTAGTAATCTGAGTTGTAAGATTCCAGGTTTGGGTAACAATTACTCATTTTAAAAGGCCACTGAAGCAATAATGTTTCTTTTTTTTAATAAATATAGGTATCTAAAAGGACCTTCTAACTTTACATGGTGCCACCTTTGCAGTTGCCTAGGGATATTCTACAGAATCCCTAAATGCATTTTCCCCTTTCAGCAACTCTGTTATTTTCAGTGCAGAAGATGTGTTGTGGCAAACATATCTCCTGACGTTTAAAATATTCTTACCACCAGTCAGTAAATGCTTTGAAGACCCCTGTGCTCTTGTGCGGAAAGCACTACCATTATTCTCAAGTGGGAGTTCTTTCCTGCCATAGATTGGCTGCAAGACTTGTCAGGACACAACCTGAGCAGGGAGCTGCAGCTTCTACCTAAGGTTTTCTTGTTAAATTAATGCATATGAAAATTACTTTTAAATGCATCCCATGCTCTGGGTGCTCAACACGGTAGTGTCCCTTTAAAAATACACACTTTGTCAGAACAACACATGCAGCGAAATAGCTAAGCGGTCTCTCAATAATTTGGTGTGATGTAAACACCGCACGGATTTCATTCGGACAACAAAGACATTTTTCATGGTTACCTCAGTCTACCGCCACAAAAAAGTGATCCCTTCATAGCATCTGTCTACACAGACCCACTTTGTCTGCATAATGAAAACCCTCACTGTTAATTATGGATTAGCTAATTTAACTCAAAGTAAAAAGGCTACAACAAAAAATATTAAATGTGATTTGTATGTTTTCAGCTGAAAGAGCTGATGATTGTGGGCATTGACTGCTATCATGACACGTCATCTGGGCGAAGATCTGTTGGTGGATTTGTTGCAAGTTTAAACCAAGGCATGACTCGGTAACGTGTGAAATACTTATTTTATGGTTTTCCAAATTAAATGGTGTGTTATTAACCCTTTAAGGGCAGGACTGTGTTTTATTCTTTGTACCCTTGGTCATAATGGCTGTTAACATTTTTGCAGTGTTGCTGTTTAGCTGTAAATTTAGTGTACATACACAAATTATATATATTGTTTTTTTATGAGAAGAAGGGCTTTCTTTAGATATTGTTTAAATACCATTTTGGTCACATCATCTAATTTGCTATGAAAAAATGCGGTGAAAAATTGGAAAAAGCACTTTTTCTGATTCTTATTTGAAAAATATTTTACCCATCTACAAAAGCTAATTTAAAAGCCTGCAAAATAGGTTATATTATTTGTCATGAGTTTAGAAATACCCAATGTTTTATGCAAGTTATAGGGCAATAAGTACAAGTAGTGTATTGCTATGTCGAGGCATTAGAGCAACACCATTTGAGTGAAAAAATCGTTCACGGATCGATTTTTTCACCCGTTTTAACAAATGACGGTCCTGGCACATCAATTGTCGTAAACGACATGTTTTTCCGTGACGTGCCCGGACCGGCATTTGTCATCAAGGGGTTAAAGTAGGCAGAAGAGGTGCAAAAAGATTGAATCACAGAAGGGGCAGTGCACTGGTAAATTACTTGTTTTTCTCCTGTAGATAAAATAATGCCTACTCAAGTACTTACATTGTACTTTAATAGGCATTGTTCATTGGTGGGTTCTTTTAAAAGCAAGTGACCATCTTGAGTAGAGAGAATGCTGTTGACCAGCAGCACCTCAATAAAGCAAAATTAGAATTCTGTTGTGGCTACCATGGTAACCTGTGCTGTTAAATGGGAAAATAAAGTCTCGACGGTCAGCTGATTTATTATAAGGTGGCCAGTATGCTGGGAAAAAAAGTATAATTCCAGTTTACATGCAGGGAACCGTGTTTGTGATGTTGAAAGTGCTCACTTCACACTTCCCCCCATGGACAAAAAAAACTTATTTTCTGTATTTTTGTGTATTTTCAACTTCTTGCTGGTATCTTTAGAGTTAAGGAGTTTAACCTTGATTCATACACGCTTACACTGCAATCTGCATGAGCATGCAAGCACATTTGTTGGATTAATTAACTAAAGTGGTGGAATCTTGAAAATAATTTAGTTTTTTTTTTTACTTTTATTATCTGCTTTGCAATATATAGAAAATGAATGGCCTGATATTATTTTTTACTATTTTATTATGTGATGTAACGCAAACATCAGGCCATTCATTTGCTTGTACTTGTGTCTATAGCTTAACGTATCCTGGAAAAAATGTTTTCCCTATCTTAAACTGTTTCTGATCTTACCTAAATATCTGATCTCTCCTAAATTTATCCATTGCAAAACTTAAAAGTAATTATCCAGCCTCCCAGGAGATAAAATGTTTTTCTTTTTTATGTTTTAGTTGGTTTTCTCGATGTGTTCTGCAAGATCAGAAGCAAGAGATTGTTGATGCTCTGAAAGTTTGTATGCAAGGTGAGATATACCTTGGACAATTTCCTAAAACATATTATTGTAAAAACTCTACCAAGTATTCTGGTTATAGCATATATACGGTTGTGTCTTTTATATTACATTAATATTGAAATTTAAGAATTTGTGCTGTGCTATTGCAAAAGAGACCGTTGAATAGGGCCAAGGCTTACCTGGGGCACATGGCAACTCTCTGGGGCCTTCTTAACAGCTCATTTCAGTGGAAATGGACTGCAATTTTTTCATTTTATGAGGGCCACTTCTCATCTGCTGTACAATAAGATTGAATACACTCTGAGGCTTGATACCAGTCCTATTAAGCACTTTGCCCAGTGATGGCACTGGTCAGCCTTGCTAGTAATTTTTTGGGTCTGATGGTAAAATAGGATAAACTGATCTATACCTGATTTAGATCAACAAGGAGCTGAGGAAGAAATCTGATCATCCTTTTGTTTCTTGGTCTTTTATCTCCTGTGCTAAGTAAAGAATGGGCACAAGACGTCATGGTATACCTGAAGTTTGTCTTGTCTGGCATCGGTACAATATTTTTATCACCCAGTAATAGAAACCACCTAGTTCATGTTCACCTTACAATCTCTTTCTCATGGCTTTATCAAGTGAACAGTGCTTTAAGTACACCCAGCTTGGCTCGTTGATCAATCGGACAGAGAGTGCTTTGACACATCATGTTTGGTGGGGTTTTTGAGCATGATCTTTGACACAGTTGACCTTCTACTAGCCAAAGTATAATACCTGGCCTATCTGGGAGTACAGATACTGCCCACTCGTCAGCCTCATCTGAGGATTTTCTGTGGCTTCATGGCACATGGTGTCTGCTCTACAAGTAATCCCATTGAATACCTCAACTGTAATTCATGGAGTGATAGAACCAGACGGGTTCTGAAAACTCTTACCCTGGTTAATAGAGGTACCGTGCTTCACCTAGCTTAGTGAACAGTGGTGTCATTAGACTCCAGCCTGCTGGGCTAGGGGCATCTCCAGGCAATAGTTCTTACATTAACCCAGTGGACAGATCAGCTATGTGTTGTATGTGTGAGGGTTCAGTATGACAATGCCACAGCCATGTTGTGTGTTAAGTCACCAAGATGACACCAGAAGCACTGGAGCCCTTCAGGAAGTATACAGGATTCTCAGATGGGGAGAAGATAATGTTGACATCTTTCTGCCATCTTTATTCTGTAGTGAACAATTGGGAGATGAAGCTTACCAGCAAATCAATTCAAGTGTATGGTCTCCTTACCCAAAGGTTTTTTTATCTGCTTGTCAGGAGGTAGAGCATATCCGGAGGTAAATGTTGTGGCTTCTGGTCAGGACTTCAGGCTACCTCAATAATAATACTGGCCCCTTCATCTACTAGTGCTGTAAATAGATGCTTTTGTCCATTCATTTGGCTATTGTACTTCCCACAGCTATCACAAGTTCTCCACAAGATGTGGCCAGAGAGAGTGGAGGCAATGGCAAAAATTAGATTAAAATGGATTTTTGATGAATTTTGCATTTTTTTCTCCCTTTTGCACTTGGGGGTTCACATGCGCATGTGCTCCTATGGAGGAGCCTCCACTGGCTAAAGTGTTAAACATGCAGTTGAAAAGAATAATACTTACATATGTAAATATACACTTTAATATTTCAGCTGCTCTAAAGGCCTGGCATTCCTTCAACAAAAATCTGCCATCGCGTATCATTATCTATAGGGATGGCGTTGGAGATGGTCAGCTGCAAACACTGGTAAATTATGAGGTCACACAGTTTCTGGATTGCATAAAATCTGCTGGAAAAGACTACAGGTTTGAGCATATTGTTTACTTTTTATGACATACATGATCGACATGGCTTTAGCCAGATGCCCATTTACGTGATTGTGAAATATCTCTTTCCTAGGGAATATTTTAGTTCAAAATTAAAGCTGTGCAACCAGAATGAATTAATAAACTGAAGTGGTAGCCAAACTAACCAAAGCTGCAACTCAAACATTTCCATACAGCTTTTGGTTGGCTGACAATGATTAAATTTGTATTTCAGCAATTTTAGAAAAGCTTTGTTTCTGCTTAATCTGATATCCAATGCCACATGATTAATAAAAGCATCCAGACTAGGCGCTTAGCTGTTAATAGTGGTGGGTGAGCGTTAATCTCGCATACCCCTGAAAGTTCTATATGCATTCACATTGGCCCACAGGGCTGAATGTATTTTCCAGCAGTTGCATAGTGAAATAAGATGGGAGAATGTTGGGTTATCAGGAGTGCGTGAGATCGCTCAGTTGGTTATGGTTTAAGTTGCGTTGCATGTTTTTATTTGCATGGTGTCATTAAAGTCTACTTGGGATAATAGCTGATCATGTATTAAATTGTAGATATATATTATTTAAATATTTATACAGGGCCATCATATTCCAGAACACTGTGCATGGGGTATGTTAATATAAACCCTAGGCAAATATGACTCCTAATAAGTATGAATGAGATATTTCCTGTTTTTGGTTAAATATGTTTAATATTTAGGAAAGTATCCTTCTTTTACATGTATGTGTGCTTGTAAAAGTGAATCACTTCTGAGCTGCTGTTTTTTTTCCCACATATAATTTGATGTTTTTGTAACTGTTCTTTTTTTTTTTAGCCCTAAACTCACAGTTATTGTGGTAAAGAAACGTGTAAGTGCCAGATTTTTTGCACATATCGATGGCAAACTCAATAACCCCCCACCCGGCACGGTTATTGATGTTGAAGTTACCAGACCTGAATGGTATGTAGCTGCTTTCTAACCATGCAAAGTCTCTGACCAGTTTCTTCAAAGATGAGAGTTGGTACCGTGTTAGCCGTAGAATTACAAGAGACAAGTTTCTTCAAAGTACCATCAACTGTCCTGTTCCTATTAGTTGTTATGCTAACATTTCTCCACATAGCTTGATATTTTTAATATTTCTTTAATTCCAATAAAATGCATTGGACTCCATAAAAAAAGATTGCAATGTCTTTTGTTTGGCCTGCTTATTTGCATTTTAGGGTTTTAGCACCTTACAAAAGTAAACTAAAAAAACATAAAATAAACCTTTTATGTTATTATTGGCCAGCTTGATGTTTTTTATGGTCTTACATTTCCCACATAGGTATGACTTCTACATAGTCAGCCAAGCTGTACGAGCAGGCACTGTATCTCCAACTCATTACAATGTCGTCTATGACAGCGGTGCTCTTAAACCAGACCATATGCAAAGGTTGACATACAAACTTTGCCATCTTTACTTTAACTGGCCTGTGAGTATACTACATTAAATTGACATAGATCTTGTGGCTTAATTATGATGGATTAATTTGATGTTGCATTAACATTGTTTATCTCTTTCAGGGTGTAATCAGAGTGCCTGCTCCATGCCAGTATGCCCATAAACTAGCCTTTTTGGTGGGGCAGAGTATCCACAGAGAACCGCACCTGTCACTCTCCGACCGTCTTTACTACCTTTAGATTATATAAAAAAATTGGAGCAGCATTTTCAGTTTATCATATTAGTTCATTTAGTTCCGTAAATAATCTTCAAGTGTTCTAGATTTTCTACATTTCTTTTACTGTGTTGTATGCATACCCAAGAACTCTGGGTTTGACCTGGAGTCTCCAAGGGAAGCATTTTTTTCCTGAGTTGTCAGGTCACCACCTTATTTTGACCAGGGAAGCAGCATTTAGCTATGCCAGCCAACTTCCCCTTCTACTCCCAGCTAATTTAAGGATATCTTGGGCCAGCCCAGCCTCCACGTGTGGCTTGCCTAGTCTTCACAAAACACTGCTCCTCTACAAGATGGGGTGGCTCCAGGTGGCCTATCCTTGGAAGTTCCCAAGTTTGCACATAAGCACATGTTTTATACATATGCTTGGGGGGATGCTGCCATCTCCCATTTTTTACTTAATGTACTGCATTCGAGTTTGGCCATGCACTCTATTTTACTGTAGTTAGTGTGACTTCTGTTTCATCCTCACCCCGGTTAACGCTACTGAATCAAGAAGCGTACTTAAGTATTTGCTTTACGACTCCGATCGAGGTCAATGTGAGTTTAACTAGCGTCAATCTTGTGTTTTTTGTATAATTTTTCTATGACTGATGCATCCTACATAGGTGAAGTTTGTGAGCAATGTTTCCATAATAATCCTTTGGAATTTCACGTTTGCCTAACTGGTTCTTTAAATCTTGTGTGACACTAATGCGGGACTTTCCTGCATGTTTTGTATTTGCTGTACTAAAAACTAAAATAAATAGGTCATTTGAGACAAAGCATAAGAAGACTCCATAATTATGAGTTACTAGCACCTCCTAATTGCATGTTTTTTATATTTTGATACAGTTTATAATCAAGCTTGCCTAACTCGGCTTCAGTTATACACATATTCTGGCAAAGTGGTTGTGTGTCTGTGTTCTTCCATGTTTAATCAGATTCTAATACTTTTTTGGGGACTTTGGAGGGTTCTTCCATTATTTGAAAGAAAAATATGGGGTATATCTGTTTTTCCTCTTGACTTTTGATAAACTCTTACTTATATACTTATGTAATTGGTGCGGAATAATTAAACCGTGAAATACATAGCAAGTTTAGATTTTGGAATCCCCATTGATGGAGGAAAACTGAATTTTGTGCAGAGCTTTAGCTACCTGGCTAAGTAACAAAACCTGTGGTGTTTGCTTCCATACAAACAATGCATATAGAATGCTGTAGGATTTGTTACTTGCCCTCGGCACCAAGAGAGAACATACTGAGAACATATGAGCGGAGCACGGTTAGGTGAATGAGCAACGTAAGGGAGGATTTCAGTAATTCAAAAGAATGTCCTTCGCATTTAACATTTTGTTACAGTTAAAAGCAATTCTAATTATGTAATTGTTTTCTGTGTTGGGGAAAATGTGTGCAGAACATTGTGCCCAAAATAAACTTTGGTTGATTTTATATTTTGTTTTTCCAATCTTTTATTCCGGATTCTTACACAGTGGAACTTTCCCCACGCCACAGTTTTCAATGTCAAATTAGCAAAATAATATTGCAATTTTTTTTTTTTTTACAAAATATCAAATTTTATTTTATTATATAAAATAATTTACACATCAAATGTACACATGCACACACCCACACAATACTTTAATCACATTGAGGCCAGGAACATTTCAGTTTCATAACTCTAGCACAACAGTATTTTACAGTTTATGTACATTTTAAAGACACAATGAAGGGAGTGTTAATTTGTTTTCACTGTAAACCTTCATTTTACAAAAAAGGCAGTCTGAAAATAATGTATAAAAACAACTTACAAATGGACTGTAATTACAAAATTGTGACTAGATAGTGATTATACTTTAAATGTTGCCAATCTGAAAATATAAGTGGACTTATTCTATTGACCGATACATATTTTTACCTGTTTTATTGACTGTAGATAATACTGTTTAGTATTCGTTTTAGATACTGTTGTTTAATGGACCAAATATGAAACATGGACTATGTAGAATCAAATTAATGGAGTATGGTTGGCTGAATGATTGAATGAACGATTCCAGTTTGAAAAGGACAGTGGTCAATGAATTGTTAATTTGCAGTATTACAGGTAGAATAAGACTGGATGCACACAACATACAAATAAATATCCAGTACATTTTATCGAACATTATAAATCATTGTGCATCAGTAAGGCAAAAAACACCAAGGCTACACGTTTCAAGACCAGGCCAGAGATATTTTTCTTTTTTTTTTATCTGTAAGATTTGTATTTATTGTATGGAAAGTTATCTCTGATGTGTGATTATTAGCCAGCTAGTATTTGCTTTATTAATATTTCATTTAAGAATTTGCCTCCTCCAATGGTAAACGCAATAATTTGATCCTAAATGAAAGTTGGAGCTTTAATATTTCTGGTTCATTTTACTGCTCCAAGCTTTTTTAAGAGCTTCTTCCCTTTGGATAGTAGACCTTTTTTCTTTTTTGAGGACCGTTCTCTGGCCCTCATTGGGCTTCCTGAACCCATTGAAGAGGGTTGTGACATGGAATTAAGGTGGACTGTTGGCGACGGTGCTCTCCTTGGTGTACCTGTATTCTCAGATTGGGCCTAAAAAAAGTAATAGAATTAATGTCATTGTCTTAACAAAATTAGTTTAGGGGCATTTGCTAAAGCCATTCCATACGGTCAAACCATTGTGTTTTAGAATAATTTTTAAAGGAAAATTCTACAACCTCGAAGTGTAGAAACATGCCATTAACTCCTTTACATAAGAAGTTAATGTTTAGTTGACACTTTCTAAAAGGATAATGTTTTATAATCATACAAAACTGTGAGATGCAATTTCCAGTTATTTTTTTGTCCATTATAAATAAGTGACTGACTTGAAGGGTTTGGCACGCAGCAAGAAAGATACTAAAATGAGCCTTAATTAGAATCAGACTGAGATTAAAGCCCTTCCTCTTCACATACAATCCTAGTGAACAAATAGTACTTAACCTCAGTGGTGATGGAGCCTTTAAGCCTTGGAACGGATGATGGGTGGTTTTAACACAATATTGAAACAAATGCATAGGGGGGGTTTGGAAATGGGGCCAACTGACATATGGGCTTCAACCTAATTCTGATTCGAAATCAAGGTCAGTTTCTAAGAGAGAAAAAACTCAAACATCCCAGTTGTACACACCTGAAGATACCAGTTAGTGTGTGCGCATTAATGCTGTCAGAGCTGTATGTTTCAGACCATTGCAAGTTCGATTAAAAACATTTGGTGGTCAGATTTTGCTTTACAGAAAAAAACATAGGTAGCTTCATATCAAAGGACGAACATTCTATGTATATTTTTGGATTAGAAGGTATACTTCCAACGTACTAGTTGGTTAGTATTTAACGATTAGTACCTAAGACAATTTTGTAGACTTAAATAATGTATATGCACCTTGGCATGGAAACATACAACTCAGGAAAAAATACATTTGGATGCCTTAGCACTCAGGTCTTAATGTTGAGACTCTTGGTATCTTCAGTTGCTCACTTACGTTTAGGCTACATTCCCTTATAAAGGTGTGAAATGAACACTCTTCTTCTGTTCCCAAGTAGATGAGCAAGGACAAAACAGAAAATACAGCAGTGATGACACCAAAAAAATAAAATAATGTCTAAATGTGGATTCAGTTAATAGTTGAAAAATAATAATAAAAAAATGGCCCTGGATGATTCATGCATTTTTTGTAATTTTTCCCAATTTCCATTAAGTGAGTTCTCAAGCTACACTCAGTATGGTAATATCACTAGAGTACAATTTGTTGTAAGTGTGGTGATTGCACGAATGATACACTTTAATCCAACAAAGGAAAGCAAACCCCTCTTTACAACTTTGGGGTGGTAAAAAAATGTCTTAAGGCCACTGAGGAAGGATGCACTTACAGGATATTATGAGTATGATCTAATGTGTGGAATATCCTTCAGTATAGTCTGATAGAAGACGGAAAGCCATTAAATGGCATCATTATTTCCTTTACCAAAATAAGAGTATCGGAACCAAACACCTACTAACTGTGGATGCTAAATGTAACCTATAAGTTTTTAGGACATTGAAATTTTTATGCTGTTATAAAATCAATAAGCATAATAACATACCCTTTTCACTTTTGTCCTAACTGGAACCTCTTGAGAATACCTTGAGGGTGCATCAGATATATAAACTTCCACGTCATCAGGCACTTCTTCCAGAAAGTTAGATGGGACAAGGCCCTTATGCCCATTTAATTCACCCTGTGTAAAAAAGAACAAAAAACAACTCATCAGTGAAGATTTTACAAGTACCCAACTTAACTTACCAAGTCTTGGAATGGCTACATAACGCATCAGTTAAAGTTATACTTGATTTTATTTTAGTGGCACATTATGCTATACATATAATAATATAGAGTGTGTAAAAAATATATATATATACCGTATTTGCTTGATTATAAGACGGCCTTCATTATAAGGCCATGTCTTTATGAACCTTGCTTTGTGCTCTGTTGAAGTGGAAACTTGTTCTGTGGCGTGATGAATCACGCTTCTCTGCTTGGCAGTCTGATGGGCGAGTCTGTGTTTGGCTTAAGCCAGAAGAACATTTCCTGCCTGCCTGCATTGTGCCAACTGTAAAGTCTGGGGGGAGGGCTAAAAAAATCTTGCTTCACCATACAAAGACATTTTGGGCAGTGCTAAGCTTTCACCTTTGTGGGAACAGTTTGGGGAAGGCCTTTTCATTTTACCCCTGTGTAAAAAGCAAGGTCCATAAAGACATGGTCAGGTGAGTATGGTGTGGAAGAACTTGACTGCCTTGCACAAAGCCCTGACCTCAACCCCATCGAACACCTTTGGTATGAACTGGAACGGAGATTGTGAGCCAGGCCTTCTTATCCAACATCAGTGCCTGACCTCACAAATGCTCCTCTGAAGAGTGGAAGCTGTTATAGGTGCAAGGGGGGGGGGG
>VKOC01003666.1:0-36333 GCA_009364415.1 Spea multiplicata
CAGTGTATGTGTATATGTGTGTTTATGGGCAGGTGTGTGTAAAGGCAGTGTGTAAGGCAGTGTGTAAGGGTCCTGGGAGGGAGGGTAACATTAGACTTTTTTAATTTAAAAAAATGCTGCTGTGGACTACTCTTCCAATGATGCTCAGCCAGCAATATGGGGGACACCGGGCTGGCTGAGAATCATGGGAATTGTAATTCACGTTCAAGTGCAATCGCTTGTATTGGATCTATAAAAAGAAAAGTGCCCCGCTTTCACATTTTGGAATGTTGGGAGGGATGATTTGGGGTTCATTGACTAAACAGTGAGTTGGTGGAGATTTATGGTTCGTATGCTCTAACTTCCAAGCTCCGCCCCCAGGACGCGGGGGGCCGGTTAGGTTGGGAGATATGTTTTTTTTTGGCATAAAAACCTTTAAAATGGGTTATTTCTGAATATTTACAGAGCATTAAACACATACATGGATGCCATGAATAGATGAACCATAAATATATTCTTGATTGCCGCAGCTCCGCTTTTTTTTTATTTATTTTAATTTTTTTTAACTAAAATATATGCAAAATTAAAAACAAACAAGATAATGCTTCATCAAACATGCGCAAGGCTGTCAGGGCCAAATAAATCATCCCAATTAACTTTGCGTTAGATTGGGCTTGAATTTATTAATTTAATCAACGGTGGCTTCGCTCAGAGGAGCCTTAATGATGAATCGCTTTGCTGACTTTACATAAGCGTATGGGGGGGGGGGGGTTTGTTTAACCCTGCGTGTCCTTACTGCAACAGCGCCATAGCGTTCCGTTTCTGGATTTCTGGATCGGGGAAAGTTATAAGGCCGCAAAACGCGTTGTCGCACCCCTTTGGCGCACGAAGGGTTAAAGTCAAACTATATATATCATATACGTCGCCGAGGACACGTCGAGTTCCAGCGATCCCTTTGACCAGGAAAGTTTATAAATAATAATAATACAAAATAATATAAAATAAATATTATAACTAATATATTTTTTTTTAAAAAAAACTTGGTATAGTGTAACAATTTTTACGTCAAAAAAAAGTTTTTCCAAAATTCTGGTTGTTTAGACAAAAATTTGACCGGCAAAACTGCAGTAAGTCACAGTTTGAAGTTTGAAGAACGTACCCATAGATGGATTCCTTTGGCTTTCACCCACCCCCCCTTGATGCCAACGCTACGGTCTCTGCATGCGAGGTGAAGCACTCAGAGGGGCCGGGGATGATTGCGCTGTTTTTTGGGGTTTTTTTGCTACACGCAGGGTAATTGCGTGCTTTGTAACCCCCGGCACTGATAGATGCGCGGCAGCCTCGGGGCTGACAGACAAACGGATTGCTTTAATAAATACTAAACACAAAGGATTAGGAAATGTAAAATGATGTCGGTGCGGAGAGGCCCTCTGCTACTCAAGCGGGGGGGGGGGATTGAAACCATAGCAAAAAAAAAGATTTTCAGGTTGTGGAAAGTTGACATATTTTATAATTTTAAAGTATCAGCCGCGGAAGCTGATTCAATTCATCGAAAATATAGATTTTTCCATGACATTTTTTTCATTAAGGTCCTTCATTTTAATTAAAGCTCTATAATTAGTTTAATTAAGCTCTAGAATTGCCTTTTTTTATATAGAAACCCAGAACCTGTCGGCAAATCGGCCCCATCCGGCCCCCATCTAATCGCCGGTTACTCCTGCTGTAAAGACTCAAACCTCAATCAGTCGTTGGTCTCGTCTTAGATTCAGGAGCCGTCTGTCTATCCCATGCTGTATTGCCCTCTACCACCTCTGCTGGGAGGCTGTTCCACTTATTTACCACCCTCTCAGTAAAGTAAAACGTTCTCTGACCCTCTCGTGTTAGATTCCGGTCCTTGTTAAATGCCTCTCACCTCTCTCTCTCTATGAACGTGAACCTTCCATTCTGTGAAACCGCGGAGTCTCTGACCCCCCCTTTTTTGTTTGCACCCCCTCTTTGCGTGCGCGCCGATGGTCTATACATTAAGCCGCGTTTCACTGTGTTGTAAAAAATCGCAGACAAGTTACCCGTCAATAAAACAAACCTCAAAAAACTGCGCTGACTTCCTGCCGACTGCACCTCCCCCCCCCAATCCCCCACCCCCCCGGCCATCGCATTTTCTTATTTTTTTTCGCGCCGTCACCTTTGCTGCTTTTATCGCGCTCCGGGTTCGTTATCACGCGTAAAATGCTGCGTCAGAACGAGTGGAAAAAGCTTTAAATCGGCACTCGTGGCAAAAACAACTAATTATTGATTGTGAAATCTTAAGCGACCTCCCCGTGCACCGATTTGCCGAGGGCCACGAAGGCGCCCGGCGACCAGAAGATTTCACAGATTACTTACATTCCTACTAAACGTATATAATAGCAATAAAAGACTACTGGAATTCTCATTCCACATTTTGTTACATTTCTAGATGTTTTTTTCACGCGCCTCACAGTGAATGACACCCCGTAAAACGCGTAGGCTCCCCGCTCGTGACTTTTTAACGTGTTTTGCACCGTCACTATTTACGTGGGTTATAGCTGACTCGGTCTCGGCGGTTTGGCTTTAATTGCTTCAATCTCTTATATTTTTTTGCTTTGTCATTTTTATTACCTTGCATTTTTTTATCTTTTGTTTGCTAACAACCAATTCTGCTTTGTCACAAACGTGTTTTTCACCTGGTGTGTGACTTTTACACGCATGCAACGTCTTCATGTCAGCCACGGAGAATGTGACATAAAAGGAAGGACATCTAGGGGGGGTCCAAGGTTTTTTTTAGGCATTGGGGGGGATCTCTAACCAAAAATATGTTTTTCTTAATATTCAGTCTCTATATACGTTATTGAGATGTATTCATACAGCGTATCTGTACTTTTTTTCCGCACCTGCTGATGGAATTTCATCAAAATCGGTTAATTTCCACTGGATAGAAGCTGCGAAGAAGGAACGCACAGACATTGATCTGATTCGGTTGCATCTCTGATGCCCCTTGTGTCCATAACTGGAACTGCAGGTAGAAGGATTGCATGCCTAGGGGTCATTTGCACTTCGTCACCCCGGCCAAGCAAATGTACAGTGGGCAACTTAGTGACCTTTTCATTACTTGCATTCCTACTAAATGTATATAATAGCAATAAAAGACTTCTGTTAAATCCGTACGAATGTCCGGAAACGAGGAGGGAGCCCGAAGGAAAACGAAGAGAAAGCTCTGGATTTTCGTTTGAAATTCGTCATTTCCCCCCCCATCTTCTCTGGAAATCCCTTCCGTGTCTCCGCTCCTCCTTTTCCGATTCTTATTTGCTCCGTCTCCGCTTGTCCATCTGATCCGCTCTCGTTAATCTTCCTCCTATATTATCATGTGGAATGGGGCGTCATAACGATCCTACATACCATGGGCCAGACTGACCGCTCGTGTCCTGAGGATCACAACAATGTTTCAAAAAGCGGCCATCTATAAAGCTAATAGATATTCTAGATTGTATTCTAGATTGTAAGCTCCTTCGAGCAGAGCCCCCCTTGCTTTTTGTGGGAGTCCAAATTGATTACCTGCCTGTAATGTCTTGTTTTCCCATTAGACAGCTCTACAGTATATGACGGCACCATATACATCCATACATTTTTTTAACCCCTTCATGACAAAGCTCACAATGTACGGGCTCACAATGCATTAATGGTTTGCAGGAGAACCCGTTGTCCTTAGGGGTCTCACATAATAATATATGTATATAAATTAATAATGATGTATATAATATATATAATAACAATAATTTATATATATATATTTAATAACATGTATATATAATAATACATACTATATATATTAATAATAATGTATTATAATGATATTATACATTATATATTAATATACTATATAATAATAATGTATATTATAGATATAATAATGTATATATATAATTATTAATAAATGTGTATATATATTATATATCTAATAATGTATATATATCCGGTATATATTATATATGTATGTATATTAATAAAATAGTGAATATTATATTATATATATATAATGTATATTATAATAATAATGAATGTATATATAATATGTTATAAATAAAGTATATTAATAATTATAGTAATGAATGTATGTATATTAATAAAAATGTATATATATATATTTATTTGTCGGATTTGGCAATCCCAAAAAAATATGAAGAAATTAAAGACTAATTAGCAAAAAATATAACTATATTTATTTATTTTGCAATTCTTTGCTCATCTCCGCGGCACTGAAGGAGTCAAAGCGTCACGCATATGACCTGCCGCTCCTTAATGTGCTCTGAATGCAGCAAAAATATTTCTAGATGTTTTTTTCACGCGCCTTACAGTGAATGACACCCCGTAAAACGCGTAGGCTTCACGCTCGTGACTTTTTAACGTGTTTTGCACCGTCACTATTTACGCGGGTTATAGCTGACTCGGTCTCGGCGGTTTGGCTTAATTGCTTCAATATCTTATATTTTTTTGCTTTGTCATTTTTATTACCTTGCATTTTTTTATCTTTTGTTTGCTAACAACCAATTCTGCTTTGTCACAAACGTGTTTTTCACCTGGTGTGTGACTTTTACACGCATGCAACGTCTTAATTTCAGCCAAGGAGAATGTGACATAAAAGGAAGGACATCCAAGGTTTTTTTAGGCATTGGGGGGGATCTCTAAGAAAAAATATGGATTTCTTAATATTCAGTTGCTGGAATTTCATTAAAATCGCTTAATTTCCACTGGATAGAAGCTGCGAAGAAGGAACACACAAGGAATCGAGACATTGATCTGATTCAGCTGTATCTCTGATGCCCCTTGTGTCCATAACTGGAACTGCAGGTAGAAGGCTAACATGCCTAGGGGTCATTTGTGCTTCGTCACCCCAGCCAAGTAGATGTAAAGAGGGCAACTTAGTGACCTGTACTTATAATGTAAAGTAGACTTCTTCCTATGAAAGAAACATAGACCAGAGGCCATGTTTCATGGTGGTGGTGACCCTTCGAGCTGTTGATGTAAGGACACTGGAATTTTTCGGCAGGGTCAACCCAAGTTCATCACCTTGTTCTTTTTAGGCAGAACCCAGTGAACCTTTCACTCGGAGGACATAAGTTCGTTTTCCTCGCTAACCCAACTGGAGATCCAGATGTTCTCCTCAACCCTGAAGCCCATGCAACACCCAAGTCCAAACCCGGGTGACCCGTCGCCTCTCTTTTAGGGAAATCTGCCCCATTAGAGGATTATTTCTGGCTCTCCTCTGAACCTGAGATCCGTCAACCCAAATTCTCTGCTCATGCAATAATTACTGAGCTTTTTTCCGATACCTTCTTGCACCTACAAGTGTCCTTCTCGCAATGCCCCCCCCGTCCCATGGATATCACACCTGTTTTGCTTTGTCAGTGTTTCTGCCGGTAAAGGTCGGCATTTACAGCAGCATTTTACAACCCAGCGTATAATTTGCAAGGCCAGGCTTTGCGCCATCATCTCCACGCCTTTACCTTCAGCACACATCTTATCTTTTATTTTAATTTCTGGAGTAAATTCTGCAGCGTCACGCTTTTTTTCTTATCCACCTATAACTGGAATCCCTCGAGGACTAAACACGACCTCGTTTTTATTTAACCTCAAGGTCTCGTGCACCACGGTTGACACACAAGTTTATGCTGATCTTGTAGGTCTCTTTTCAGATTGCGAGCTCACGTGCTCAGAACAAGGCATTCTGCAGTTTCCCATGCTCTCCTTTACAAAGCTTCTATATACTTGTTTGTTATTTTCAGCAAGTATAGAATTTCACATATTTTTACGTTTATAGAAGAATTTAATTTGGTTTCGGGGGGGGGCGAGTGTGGCGGAGAAGACATGAAGTTCTAGTTGAAACAAGAATAAATACTTACCTTTTAGAAACTGCAGCTCCAGAGCTGCAGCAGAACACCTTCATCATGGTACAATGATATGCAACGGCGGCAGGAAAACGCTTCCATTAAAATCAGTGGGAGTACTTTCCGTGCATGGGAGGGGGGTCTCTTTCTACCTCCCCTTGGGTTAATCGGCAAATAAATAGGGGATTCTGCAGAAGCCCACCGCAGGGGGGGATGCCACGTAAATTTAAAGGGGTCTCCCAGCTATCATGTGCATTACATCATTCGATGGTTGGAGTGTCCCTTTAATTACTAACATTCCCATATAGATACAGGCTCGCTTAGAAACCACTGGTGGTCCTCCTAACTTACTTATTTTGAATACTCTTGGAAATGAATGGTCGCGGAATAAACAATATAAAACCGAAGACAGTTATTTGGGGGGCTGAGAGAGGTTTCATGCTCTGTTGATTAATAAGTTTGTTTGAGGCTGATGAATCCCCTTTTGGGTTGAAATTGACAATACATCCAAGTTCTCCCACTTGGCCAGAAGAGGGCGCCAGCGGCAAAAAGATGTGGATTGCTATTCATTTTAATAAGGATTTCGTAGAATAAGTAGACAAATTGCATATTAAGAGTAGACGTTAAAAAAATACTTTACGCTAAAAGAGATATTTGCCTGCGATTTTACATATTCAAGTGATCATTTTATCCAACAGAGCTATATATAACATATATATTTTGGGGGAAAAATAATGTTTTTGCGGAATTTCTAAGGCATAGATAAAAGCTGAAAATACACAACAATTATTATATTCTTTTTATTCTGTGCAAATGGATCCGGTTAGAGGAGGTAACTTGCTTCTTAGCAACTTTAGAAGGTAGGTGATCTTATAAATAAATGCATTTGCAAACAACCTGCTACTTACAGTCACGAGAACCTAATGTGATGCTAACGAGATTCAAGTTTCCCCTTTTCCTTAAGCAGCATTTGAATATTTAGCAGTCGGATTCTTGTTCTGAGCTACAATAGTTATTTTGTGGACCAAAGGACCTGCTAAATACGTGCGCAAACGGAGATTGGTTTTCTTTTCAATCTTAAAAAGGCTTTGATTTGAAGATCTAACGTAAAAGAAAAAACAAAGGTGATAAAAAAATAATAATGGGTGGTAGATAAGTGGAACAGCCTTCCGGGATAAGTGGTAGAGGTTAATACAATAAGGGGATTTAAACATGCACGGAGGGGGCTCTGCCGACGGGGTCTATGTTTCTATGTAAATAACTGCATCATGTGTGTATTTGCGTGTAACTGTTGGTGGAGACCTCCTGCAGACCAAGGTACATGTTAAGGTTCCAAAGCAGCATGTTTTTAATCGCTCACAGATATCCGTGTATAATGAAATCAATTACTGAAACTAATAAAGACCTTCAAGGCCCTTAATTAATCCAGGTTTTAATTAAAGCTTTTGAGAGCTCATGATGTTGTACAGGAGACCCAGGAGACCGGCGACTTGTCTTCGTAATTTACAAGGAACGGATCAATCAGGGGAGCCACAAAAAGTGAGGAGCCTGTCAATTTTACGGGATGAAATACTGTACATGCGTCCTCTTGTTGGTGCCTTAACCACAGAATACTGAGAGTGAAGCATGGATCCCTCGCCCCCGCTGACCTCTTCCAAATAGATCTGCGCACATGGTTTGAGCCTCTAAAACTTTATGGCTAAAGGGGGTTTACTCAAAGTGGTGGAAGGTACAGTAGATACAGAGATCGGGACACAGAACATCTTGGGCATTAATCCCCATAAATATTACATTGATGGACCTGGCAATTGGGGCTACTCCGGTGGCATAAGGCCATAGTGGAAACTGGATCCCCATCCTTACTCTTTTGGGACTGCGCTGCTCACGTGAGGATATGCAGACCTTTCTGGCCAAAGCCTAAGAGAGGGACGGATCTTCTGGGTCTCCCTCCAAAGAGCAGAAGCAATGAAGTGCTGAAGGATAAGTGGTGGCCAAAAGTTTTTCCCTTTCCTTAGGCCAAAGCTAACAAGAGGGATGCATCTTCTCAGTCCCCCTCTGAAGAAGGCAACCACAGTAGTCTTCAAGGGTGGACGTGGAACCAAAACGCGCCCCCTTCCTTAGGTCAAAGTCTAAGGGTTGGACACATCTTCTAGGTCGCTCTTCAAAGCGCAGAACCACTGATCTTTTTGAAGCGTGCGTGGTGGCCAGAAGGCACGGTCCATCACCACCAAAAACTAAGTCTTCGTGGACCTGGACCTTGCTCCAGCCCATGGTAAATTGGCGAGTTGGGATCCCCTCCCTTTTTTAAGGAAATAATTCTAAAGTGAACATCTTGAGGTCACTAATTTTGTCTAAGTTTATGCGGAAATTCCTCATGTAGATAGATTTTTTGGGGGGGAGAATCCCCACACCACAGTGTCTTAATTTATTGCAATGGAATATTAAAGACGGTGAAATGCTCCACTTTCCAGAAGAGCTTACAATCCAAAAGCCGCTGAAATCTGCGGAAGCGGCAGGCATTGTGTTTTTTGGTGGAACCGTACTGTATCGGGAAAATCCCTTCGGCTTCACTTTAAGATTCATCTTTCCCCTGCTAATTCCCCCAGCAAGAAAGAGAGGGGGCAAAAGACCGAATTAAGCCGTCCGCTGCCATCTGCAGTACTAAAAACCGAAGAATTGGACAAAGCTTATCAGCCGTTAACCCTGCGATCTCCAAAACGAGTCTGTCGCTCCCGGTGCTATAAGGGACAGTACCTACTAGACATTGACGTCCCCAATATTTTTGGATAAATAATAAAGGCCGTTAACTTAATATAGAAAAACGCACATTAATCAGCAGAGCGTCCGTTTCAATAGAACCTTAACGCTTAAATTCCTTTTTATTTATCTCTGCCAATAATATAATTATTGTTTCCCAGCATACACCTGGATCACATTTCCTACGTTTTTTTTATTATTCCTAACTGGTGGAGACGTTTTAAGGAAGAAGACGTGTAGAGACAACTTAAAGGGTTAAATGAGATCCGTAGGGTATAGGATGGATAAAGCATTTTTGTTGATAAATATATTTTTGTGGACACATCCACATTAGGTACACTTAGGAAAGTAAGAGTCCGCTGGACCCACCACTGCTAGAATATATGGACCTTTAACACAATAAGAGAATAAGCCTTTTGGAATAAAGTATAGGAAACCTACTTAAAAAATGTAAAAAACAAAAAGTTTTAAAAACTTTTTAAGCACAATTTTTACCCTGTGAAGGGTGAGCATGGCTTTGCCCCCTCTGATGATTGAAGGGTTAATGTTTGGACCCTTCGGATTGAAGGACATTGGAGGGGCCGTGCTGGGTTCAGCAGTGAACGTGTTAATCTCCCCTGGCAAGACGCGGCACCCTCCCCAATGTGGCTTCAAGTCCTATTTCGTTCACAATATGTGCAAAACATACTTCTGCCCTAAGAGGATAAGGACGGGTATGTAACCTATTTTTGCCTTAACGCCAAATCCTTTGGGTGGATTAAGAATTCCTCAAACATCTGCATAAATGAAATAGGGTGTCGCACGCAGGACATTGTAAAGCAGAACGGCATTCAAATTAATTGCCAGTATATCGCTGCCATATAAACTGGGCTTCGTTCACTAAATCAGGCGTTGGCGGGGAGTACAGCTTTTAACTCAATGGATTCACTATCCATGTACAGCTCAATCGAGAAATCTCTCGTTTATTTTTTCATTCCTTCTATCGGATTAAAAATAAGTTTTCCAACCTATTGCGCTGTTTACTTTTTCAAACCAGTTGTAGTTTTTGCCCCATAATATAATGTTTTTAGGCAGCTGCATATTAGCCGTTCTTATGAGTTCTTGCTCTGTTATCTGAGCCCCGATCTACTAAACACCCCGACTCCTTATCCTACTGCCTGTGGGGAACAATAGAATGTCTCTCTGACTAATGAAAGGCCATGGAGGGACGGACTTCATTAGCATCGCCATAAAGCATCAGCTCAGTGCGGTGTTTGAGCCGGGAAACGCAACCAAAATATCACATGACTGACAGCCACGCCGACCTCCAGGCCTGCAGATAAAGGGAGTTTAAATATGCTTTATACAGGACCATCCAGGTGATCTTTGGAGCAGAAAGCCACCATGGTGGGCCCTACACAATATAAAGTGAAGTCATTGCAATTGAACTCTCCTGCCAACTCCTGGTTTAGTGAATAAACCTCTCCAGATATGTTATGGGCATAAAAAAATATGATTCCAGCTGGTTAAGGTAATTGCGCAGGTCCTAAAACAGCGAGACGGAATGGCCAATGTAATAGTGAGACCTTGGTCCATGACTAAAGTCTTGTAGACCAAGACGTCGACCACTAAATATGTGTTTTTTTTTCTCATTCCACAAAGCCTGAGAGCGCCAGCAAATTCTTAATGAACGATACGCCTTTTCTATTAGAGCAACGATTTATCATTTTCTTGGGTTCAGAAGACATCGTTGGTGGAGAGGGAGGGCCACGCACTTCAAAGTATTTAGGAGAAAAGAATCTCGTAGAGCAGACTTGGAACAGAAATCCAGTTTATCATGTTTAATCATGTGCCGAGTTCCGCTGCTTTGACAAATATTAAACGACAATCCTGAAGGACAAATGCCCTCTTCTCAAAATCCATCCACCGATCTCATCTGACGTTCCTCGTTCCGGTGACCCTGGAATTTCCATGCTCTTCATCATCGCGAGTGGAACTGCTTTAAGAAGCCATGCATAATGCTGATAGACAGCTGCAACTTAATTTAAATTTTTTCAATACTGTCTAAGTCAGTCTTTTGTATTAAACGGATTGAGTGACACGGAGCATTCCGCACAAAGCAGGTTTTCGGGGAAATTAAAAAACGGGACGGAGATTTTTCTCGCGACTCGATCGGTACGGGAAAACCCGGAGGCTGTAAGCGGACACGTCTACGGGTAATGGAATACGCGCAAGGAACACCGTCAAGGTCGACGTGGATTAAGACATGGCGGATTCCAAGAACAAAGCGTTGACTTAACCGCTTAGCGATGAGGCTCGTCTTTCCTTTGTAACCCTCGGCAGTCCATATAACTGTAAAAAAAAGTCAACTTCTCATTTTGGAAAAACTTTTTTTTTCTATGTTCTTCTTGTCCAGTGCTGACCACATTATTATGTATTTGACCAAAGATTGAAACAGAATGACGGGACAAGAAGAACTAGTGGTGCTGACCAAATCGTTCATAGGTGCGCCATGATTTTATTGAGCGAAGATCCATGGGTACACCAAGCACGAGTAAGGGAAGAAGGTTCTCTTTTGCCCAAAATACTTTACTATTCAGTACCTCTATTCAGAACACCCCTCTGGTTTTTACTCACCAACTTCTTGCCTTCAAGTCTTCTTACCCAACGATGCCCATCCTTGTTCTGTGGCCTCCTAATTCCTAGTAATTTGGGGGATTTTGCAGAATTACGGATCAGAAGTATGGCTGCCGAGTCCAACCTGTTATAATAATTTCTTTAATGTAAGAGCCGTTTAAAGGTTCTTCATCAACCCCAGACGGGCCTTTGCTTGGTTTCTTCTTTTCGTTTCCTCCACGAGCGCCGAATACCCGTCTTTTGAGGATGTTAAATAATTCCGGTTATAGCTCAGCTAACAAGGTCCTCTTTTATCGCCCGTTTTATTACCCCTTTTATTACCCTTTTTTTCAACCCACCTCCAAAGAATTATTGGCAAAACCTTTAATCCAACAATTCTAGATATTCACACAGAGATTGTGCCGGTTTACTGTATCCTAATGAGTGGGTACAATAGGCGCCGTCGTATAATAATATGAATGGGGTCTCGAAGATATTAATACATAAGGAAAAGAGGGCCCTGCCCTGAAGAGCTTACAGTCTAAGCAAGTAAGCTTTATGGGCGCCCAAGCATTCTTGGATGCTTAGTACTTTCCTAAATGATTTTTATTCTTTTTCAAATAATCCAGTTCCCTCTTACAGATGAATGAATGAGGGAACGCAGAAATATATACAGAGGAGAAAAGGAAAGGAAATATCCATCACCATTTATTGATACCTAAAAGGCAACCTATGTACTGGGGAGACCTTTATCTTTAACCATTGATTGACCTGTCAAATATATTGGTGCTTTATCAATAAAAATTAATGATCTATATGTCACCGAAGATTACTTTCCATGCTGTTCAGACGTAGCCGGCTAATTGAAATTGCAGAAAACTTCTTCTAACGGCCGAAATGTGTATTAGATACAGGCGGCATTGAAGGGGCCGCCATTAAAAGGGACGCTCGGCGCCATACGAACTGTCTTTGTGAGCAAAACCTGGTATTGGGGCAAATAAAATGCTTTACTTTATTAGATAATTCCTTGAAATGTCAGCAAGGATCCCCAGTATACTCCCAAAACATACTATAGTCTTGATTAAAGTAGGGTGGTGGTCACCTTAAAACCACCGGTGGGGGCTTAGGCAGTTCCTGTAGTTGTCTCATTAATCCTAGACTTATCTAGAAAAATCAAGCTACTGAATAATGATAAAGGGAAGCCCTTAGGTTCTAAGCTTGGTCATAGCCTGGTCTTTCCTTCTTGGCAACTGCCACCCTTGCCCATTGGCTATAGGACCCCTGCGTGGTAGGAAGGTACAACCTGTTTAACCTGCATGAACCTCTGGAATCTGTAGAGTTCCGGAAGGCCGTGAATCTTATGTCCTGTAGGAATCATAGCTTGGCGGAGCGCCGACTTAGGCGCCTACGCTCCCCGTCTCTATCCAAGAAATCCTCCGAGGCCGAAAGCTCTAAGGTAACCCCCTCAATGGCAACGAAAGACTCCCGCTCCCCGTCAAACTCAGGCTATTAGTGTGATTACTTAGAGGTCGGGAAGTTCAAATGAAAATGTCAATTTTCATTTGGTTGAATGGGCCATTTCCAAGAGCCAAGCTGTCTGTAAAAGGACCCAACTCGGAACCCCCCCACCTCGCGAAATCATTGCTCCCCGAAGGATGGCAAATTTCATTGAAACTAAAGGTGCCGATAGCTGCTCGTTGCCAATATAAAGATTAATGAACAGGGTCAGTCCGCTTTGGCTCCTGCTTTGTTCTCTAAGGCTCCATAACCTATTTTCAAGATATTAACAACTGCCTTTTTTCTCCCCGTGAATCCTCACCATTGGCTTTTAAATCATCATGGATTTATTGACTCCACTGGGCTATTAATCTTACTAGTTAAATACCTATACACGAATTTGACGCGGGCAGGGCTGAAAGTTAATAAAATACATACTATTATGTGTTCAAATGTCACACAACCGTTTTGACCATCTCCGTGATTATTAGGTTTCTTTGTTTATTTATCAAGATGTCAGAGCGAGTTCTTAGCATGGAGGGTGTCCCGATTTTCTTCTTCTTGAAGCTTATACTTAGAAATAGTCATTAAGAAGTCTCCGAAGGAGGCCAGGACCGGTTGTCTGGCACACACCGGGCAAATGCCTGGTGGACCACTGGCCATCAGTGCCACATTCCCACCCGTTCTGCTGCTCAAGCCACGGCTGCTGGTTGGATATTTGTGTTCGTGGGCGATCCGTCTTCCTGTATGGGCCCTCAACACTATGGAGGACCATGCCGTGTTGGCACACCCGCCATAGTTTACATCCACCCATCACCGGAAGGTAAATTACCGGCAGGTCCTATGCCACTTCTACAGATTTGTCATTAAGAAGGAAACTCTAATTCTAAGGGTACCTGCAAAGGACAAACAAGTGCAACATGACGCTCCCTAGGGAGTCAATGTATAGATCAAATAGGTGATTATAACGATAAGCCATGCGAATAAGCTTTCTATATTACGGAACGCTGCAAAAATGTTGAATATTAATTGGGAATTCTTATTCAACTAGAAATTGCTGTAAAGATCTCAACCTGAGTGAAATGCCATTGGTCGCTATGACGATAACGCCATATCTTTGTACCCAATTTTTTTGTTTTATACAATGAATGCTCAACAGCTAAAGGAGTAAGATTATTTCCGATGCGCAGGTGAGCATCATCCAGCAATGTGATTATTTTAATCTAATAGATTGCAAGCACACAAGATCAGGGCTTACGTCATCTGTGCCGGAATGTTTCAACATTTGTTAATCTTATTTTCAAATTTGTATATTGTGAGCTTTAATGTTATTGTTGATTGTGACTGCCCCTCCCCATTGTAATAGCGCTACGGGATCTCCTGGAGCTCTATTAATAAATGTAATGTATGTAATGGGGTAGGAGACCACCCACACTCTCCTTCTCCTCCGCTATAGCTGGTGTGGTGTTATGTTCAGTAGCCTTAAGACCGCAACAAAAAGGGCAAAAGGCCACTTCTCTAAACATCTCGACGGAATAGTGTCAGGTGGCCCGTCATCTTATCCAAGCTTTAGAGGTGACTTCCTCATGAATATCCTACAACAGCCTCTGAGAGCGTCGACGTGAAAAGCCCGTAAATAATGCATTGAGACCTGCCCGGGATGAGCAGATGGTCCTTCACTTGTAACACAATATGAGTATTTTCCTGTGGGGGGGGGCTTTTCATACAAACCAGCAATTAGGCCAGGCTGCTAAACCTGTTTTAAAGGTGTATTCTAGACTTCGGGACCTGAAGGGGGTCCATTGTGTCGGTCTAATCTCCACGAAAATATGACAAAAGAAACAAAAAGACGTCAATCGGATACATTAGTTACTATTATTATCAAGGAGTTCATATCTGAACTCCTCAGTGAGTTGAAGGCCTCGGGTCTTGGTTACCTTGAATCTTCATGGTCTTTAATAGGAGACCAACTTCAGAAGGACCCTTATGGAGACAGAGCCAACCCTCAGCAACTCAGCGTCTTAGCACTGGACTTGATAGCTGGAAGGTTTCTTTAAGATGAACGCCAAGATAAACCCTTGATGGCCCACCATGACCCCAGTTCTCCTGGTGGTTACTTGAGAATGATACCCAGTCCTACTCAACCCTTGGCTAGCAGACCCAACAGATGGTCCCTTATCCAATAGACTACAACTCCTATTATCCTCTGATACTTGGAGTAGCAGCCAATGGTTATCTGATCCCAAGTACGGTTGCCATACCAACCATTTTATTGGTGGCCACGTCTAATTTTTACATATTGCTGATCACCACCCATAAAGTGTTCCTCTACATTTTGGAGGGGGATGTATAAACTGTAATTGTTTTCCTTTGGTGAGTTTAGACATCCTACATACTGCAGGGGGCAGCACCATGTAAAAATAAGATGCGTCTAGAAAAAAATGCTGATATGGCAAGCCTAATCATCATCTTCGCTCATGCTCATGATGCTCTGCATACAATCCTTATAAGTATCCCCCTTCTTCCTGATTTAACATAGCGATAAAGTTTAATTAACAATAGCATCTCATATCAATGCTCCTCAAAGACATAGATACTTGAAGACAGGTGTACTTTGGACTTGGAATGTTAAAAATAAAATGCTTATCGAATGCTTAATTCCCTTTCAAAATTTAAGCCGACCTGCGGACTGCTCAGATATTAACCCCTTAATACTACATCACAAAGAATTTATTGTAACGACCCACTAACGGCTTCATCCAAATGGTCCTTGAGAACCATGACTTGTCAGGCGGTAAAGATATTCTGAATGAAGTCACCTGTATTCAAGCAGGGATTCCGGCTGTGATATAGCAGGGAGAAAAGCACCAATCGGGATCTTAGAGATGGAAATGACTTCTTTGTACCTTGAAATACCCATCGATAGAAGCCAATGAGAACGTGTTACGGAGAGACATTCGCGCTTGTGTGATAAATGTCGAGCAGTCGCGTCCATCTCGACGCATATAGAAAGCTATTAATTTAATTACGACACCTAATCCTAACCATAATTATTCTGATTCATTCAGAACAATGACGGCTTAAACTGTTTTAGATTTTTAATCAACAAAGTGTTATACAGATCCCGGGAAAGAAAACATTACGGGGGATTTCTGATACACTTAGGTGGTGATGGATGGGACGCGTTCCACCGGCAGGAGAACAGGTGAAATATGGAGAGGTTGCCGTCCCGTCACTTTAACGAGCTTCTTGTGACACAAGTTCCAGGTTTCCAGCCAAGTATTCAACGGCGGAGGGTAAGACTTCACTCGGCAAAGGGTTAACCCTTCCAATGGGACACGATCGCGAAAATAAAGGGGTTTCGCACATCAGTCTTTTTCGCAAGATTCCTCTAAAGGTTTAATAAAAAAAAAAGTTTACATTTTTTCCCGTTTCTACGGCAGTGACCAATCAATGCCGAAAGCAGATCTCCCACCAATTTCTAGTGTCAGATTTTTTTTATACAGTTGTAGTTTTTGCCCCATAATATAATGTTTTCAAGCAGCTGCATATTTGTATGATTCCCGCTCTGTTATCTGATCCTCGATCTACAAAACAAACACTCTGACTAGACCCTGGCCTGACTAGAACGGCTTAGTCTTAACCACCCATCAGGACTCCCTGACTAATGAAAGTCTATGAAGAAATGGACTTCATTTATTGTTGTATTCAGCAGTGTGTGTGTGTGGGGGTTATTACTGTATACAGTGCTGGGGGGTTATTATTATTGTATACAGCGCTGGGGGTATTATTGTATACTGGGGGTATACTGTATAGCAGCGCTGGGGGTTATTACTCTATACAGTGCTGGGGGGGGGGTTATAACTGTATACAGCACTGGGGGGTTATTACTGTATAAAGTGCTGGGTGGTTATTAATATATACAGCGCTCAGGGTTATGACATTGTAACCCCAGACCAACGTGATGGATGAATCATGTCCTCCAGAAACATTGTACCCCAAACACAAAACACTAGCCCAAAACTAACCGACTCCCCAAACGTCCCCGTTTGTCGTGATAGGAAAGCCCCCCGATCGTTCTATTTTCTCCCCGTTCTCCCGTTACGGTTCTCCGTATCCCCCCCCCACGCTCCTTTGTTCTTGCTGTTACAGACAGCAGCATCCTAATAGTCTTCTTAAACGGATGATGAATGAACGGGCTGTATATTGATCACCGGAGTGATGGATTACAGGACCCCTTTGACAGATGAGCCTAGCGCAACAACTGCCAATACTAAGGCAGAAATGTTTCGGCTCTCGCATTCAGCCGACTAATACTATCTGACCCACCGGGCCGTAGGGTAACTCCCTCATCTCGGCTCCGAGAGAAGACCCTCTCCGCTCGCCGCAAAATAATTCATAGCAAACTTAAAAAGCTCCGACAAGAAGAAATTGGAGATGGAGAAATATGATGGATTATGGCTTGAAAAGAGTCGACTCTCTAAGGCTAAAATTGATCCCCCGGAAAATGTTTTTGTCTTCTGTGAAAAATGTTTCCGAGGGCTTCGGAGTGCAGGAATCCGACAAATAATTTTCTCTTCAAACCCAACACCCCACGCCACCCCTTCTCTCGGTCTTCATTATTAAATTAAGTTGTTTAAACGTGTAACATGTCGCTGCTGGCGCACAATGAAATTCTCTAATGGAGCAAAAAAAATTTGCCGTAACGTAGTTGTTGGGGTTTTTTTGAGTCTACGTAGTTCTCTCAATTGTCTTGTTCGGAGTTTTAAAATTATATTGCTTACAACCATTTTTTTTTTGCAATTAGTTTTCATGGTGTGTTTCTATGTGGTTCTGTCCGACGGCTGAGTGACAGCACTTACCCCCATAGACGCCGTCCATTCTACCCAGTGCTGGGATATGACGTCATATCCCAGCATCTCACCCCAGAGGGCACGTGGCACCGGTTACAGAAGCTGTGTTGGGTTAGCACAGTCCCACATGGGGTAAATGAGCACGTTGGGGAGACCGGAGATCTCCCTAGTAAAGACTCATTGAGTAGTGGGGCATCGGAGAGAATGACCACCCGATAGGTCAACCTGCCCTCCCCCCTGGTTTTGTGGACAGAATAGCCCAAGGGTCTTTGTCACCAAGCCGTAAGCTGCCACTGTGTCCTCTGCATTCCTGGGAACGCTCTGGGTTTTACCAAGAGACTCGGGGTGAAGAACCATCTCTGGGTCAAAGTGGTCTGTCTCCAGGTTGGGGAGAGGCCCACTCCCTGCCCTATTCCCTACCCAGCCCAAAAAACATTTAAGAAACTGTGCCTGGTTCCAGCCCAGTAGGTAGCTAGCCCTGCTCCTCATGCAGCTAACTCCACCCACATACACAGGTAGCCCTGCCCCTCACTAAGCCAGCACCACCCACGAGGAAGGCTACACAATGCATTGTAAATGGACACAATGGGCTTTTGGGACCCGACAAGCGCAAGAGAATAAAAAAAAAGGGATCAGATCTTTAAATTTGGATAGTAGAATTCGCAGCCCAAAATATTTGCTCTTAAAGAACCCTCGTTTCATGTTTTTTCATGTTTTTATAATATAGTTTTGTAACAATTAAATAAATATGGGATGCTGTCCATCATTTCTGCTCTCCTTGAAGCCACCCACGTTTGGACTTTATTAAGTAGGGTGTCCCTTAACAGGTAGTGGATCCCAGGAGCTTACACTTAAAGGTAACTCCCACGTTTCTAGGTCTCCACTCTTCTAAACTCGTGCTAACTGTAAGCCAGAGCCATGCCTACGTCATTTGGCGGCCATTGACCTTAATGTGCCAGGACCACTTACCCCGCCTCAGTCCTGCCTTGGACCTTTCGTCTAATTGCGGAGAAGAATATAAGTAATATAATTATTCTATTAGATATATTATTGATATTATGGATATATTGTCAGAAAATGAAAATTTCTAGAATAAAAATTAACCTCTGCTTCCTGCGATAGAAAAAACCCGCTCTTCAGAAGGGTATAAATCTGTGTTCTTGACACGTCCCAAAAAAAAGGAAATGGATTGGAAGCTCTCGCTTATCCCAACCTGGCGGTTATTGGAATTGGGCAGTACGGATAAACTCAAGTCAGATCAATAACGATGTGTCCGCAGCAATCAGGCGTTTAGCAAACATTAGGGTGTTAAAGAGAGCGCAGGACAGGAGGCTGCCGGCGGCGGACTGCATCCAGCGTGAAGCAAAGACACCAGGCATGTTAGTGCCGGAACAGTCTCGTTTTCCAACGAGGGAGTCTTTACCCCTCAACATTTGGAAAGGCCACAGAAGGGGCAGTTTTATCCTGAGGGGTGTGGCTGTAGGCGGGGCTGGGGCTGCGGTGTGGTGGAGAAGAAGGAGAGAACTTCAGGGCAGCAATTGTAGCTCTCAAAAGAATAGATACGCTAAGATTTCAATGATCACGTTATTTCGTAGCAGAAGTATAATAGAGAAGGGTCTATTAACCCATTCACCGCCAAGAAGTCCAGGTTGCAGTGGAATTGTGGCTGATCATAGTTGTCGAGTGAAGAATTACCTGACTGTCCTCCTTCAGTCTTTCAAGACCGCCCTACATTGACCACTTTGGTCAAAGGTCCTTCCAAAGCAGCTCCACCTGGTTAATATTAACTCTGCTCTCATACAGCCGTTACACCAAAGACCTAACATTGCAATCGATTAATGTTGTCATGTATGGTTCACACCCATCGGACTTTCTCTAATGAGCTGACGTGGCCCTCTCCTCCCTCCTGTGGGACAAACACCATTTATCTGTCCATCTCCTCGAAGAGGGGGAGATTGAAAAATCTAAACACGCCTTTAGGAACTGTCCTTCATACATGTCCCAAGGTGAAAACCCACTTAATACAATTCTACCACCAGACAGTAAATTTACCCCATCCCTTCCTTGCAATGTCTCATGGTTATGATCGTTATGGATGTGAACGGCCTGAAATTTGAGGTCTTGACACAAATAAATTGGTTCATTTATATTTTGGATTCAAAAACATACGTATTTTCCCACATGTCTTTCTCTGACATCGCCGTCTTTGCCCTCTACAGAGAGTCAAGAAGATCCTACCAGACTGTTTGGCATCTTTCTGAGTCTGTGGTCTTTTGGCCGCCATTTTCTTTTAATTTATGGTGCAAAGTCATGAAATTAATTTGTCTTCCAACAGCCTTTTTACATTTATTTAACCTTCTAGAGATTGTGTGTCTTAAACACAACATGGATATTTGTCTTCTACTAAAGAGTCACGAGCCATGTCTCAGTTGATGTAGAGGACCCTTTGCAGGTGCTTCATCCCCATGGGTTCCTCATGTAGTTTGGTGCTCCTCCAACGTCACTCCTTGTCCTACAAACACCCAGACAATCTTTGCAGGGTCCACAGCTGCTATTGAGCCCCTGCATCTTCAATACAGTCTTTGACCTCTAGCTCCTCAACCTTCTGCTTTCCATACCATGAGTCCGTTATAAACCCAACCTTTACAGTGCTGGTTCTTTATGTGTATCCTGGACCTATGCTCCAGGGCCACCTTCCCATGTGGCAGCTAGACCTTCCTGGGCTATTGACCTTAGTCCATCAAGTTCCAAGATTACGACCCCTATAAATATATTCATTTTTTGCTGGACAATATTCCCTGTGACGTTATTACTAGCAAAAGCCACAGTGAATTTATAAGAATTTCTTTCAGTCCATTTCTTTTTAATTTGATTTCCACCGACGCCTATAACATTAAAATAACATTTTGAAATAATAAAATAAATTTAATAAAATATAGCATTTCAAAATAATTTACCAAAAATATGCCATGTTTTTCTCATCAATAAATTATAAATATATTTCTACTGAGTTTGAGAACTACGGCACCGTTTGGGAGAATCCTAGATTAACAAATTAAAGATCAACCGATTTCTCTTTGCTTAAGACGAGGACCATCTGTATTAGGATATAGGACAGATAACACTTAACCTTATTCTCGTAGAGGGGATTACGATGAGAACAGCTAGAGTGATTAAGAATTTGCAGATTTTCTTAGATGTAGTCAGGATCTTGGAGAAAGAAAGTCCCTGTAAACCCAGGACGCCGAATCTTCCATGACCAACCTACCTAGATTTGGTGACATCGACAGCCGAGGGCGTAGAGGGGGTCTCTGCTTAATTAGAGACCTACTAATTATTAGCCTGGATCGGCTACCATTGAAAAATGAGTATAGTACATAATTTTTGGAACAATATTTGGGGGGGGGGAATGTATTATTTCAGGGCTATATTTTTCTATTCAAAACACCACCTTATGCCTTGTTGTGCCTGGGACCCCATTTTTCACTCTCACTGCTCCTTTTGGAGCTGTTGGGACCATTGAAGGCGTTAAAATTGGGAAGAATGATCATTTAGAGCGACAAAGTCAGATATATCTTAAGGAAGTTGCCAGCTTCACCTTATAAAATAAGTATATATATATTTGGAATATATATAAATATATATATATATTCACAATAATTACTCAGAAGAGAAATTTTATAGTATATAATAATAATATATATATTATATATATATATATATATATATATATAATTAATGTTAACACTTTGTAACTAAGTTCAACATTGGAAATACTATTGAATTCCCAAACCCTTCCCGGAAAGAATTATTAAATCATGTCAAATTTTCTCGCATTCATTATTTTTATTGGGGAATTGTCATGTGACACAAAAGCATGCACTGATTGGATGTTGCCATAGAAACCAAAAAAGCTTCTTAAATCTTTTTTTAAATGAAATAACTCTTTAGAGGCAGGAATTGAAAAAAAAAAATCAAATCAAATATTTTGTCCAAATGCAACAGCGTTTCATTAAAACCATGCAATGCGAGACCCTTTGTTCTGAAAATTCGATTAAATTTCCTCATTCCGGCGCCAGTATAAATATTTTTTGTCGAGCCATAATTTTAACCGGTGTTTTTTTTTTGCTGATGTTTTTCGGTTACACAATGCATCACATTTTGGATTTAATTTATGCGTGAAATTTATTGACCTCATGCATTTTCTCGGCCGTCTTTCTGCTGGGAATATTCATATTTTCTTTTTGGGTGACAGCGTCGGAGTTCGTTTCTATACATGCTTTGAAAATTCTGGGTTTTTTTTATGGTATTTTTTTCCCTCTTGCGATATAACTTTATAACGGTCCTAATGTGACTTTTGGCAGACGACGATTTTTCTCAACGAATATAAATTTCAGCTGTTGCCCCGATACGGCAGATGTTGACCCCTCTTCGTCTACTTGATTGGTCCCCAGTGATGGAAAAAATATTGATTTTCCTACTAGATTCCTTAGACGGATTAACACATTGATAAACGGCTCACGATTGATTTGCTCTTAATTGACAATTTGGTGAACCTGTTTTAAAATCCTGAGGTTTGTTCCAAGGGATAAATATTTGGGGATAATTTACAGGCAACTTGGCCTAACATCTCTTTAGTACCCAGCAGTCAAAGCCTTTAAACAAAGTGACCTCCACCTCTCCCGAGCTTGGCTACAGCTGGAATTCTGGGCTACCAATAGGTGGCAGTATAATCACTGGAATCTTGGAGCCACAATGTATATATTTTTTTCCATTATTAGAATTTTCAGTCTTCGAGAAACATGTATCCAAAAAAAATATTCTTTCAGCAGGGTAAGTATTGGCATAAGGTGGCAAACCCAGCATAGCCTGGTCAATGTCCTTTCCTGAAGTCCTCTGTCTTATCCTCATGTGGACATTTCTTCTCTGTTGTCCCAGCCCAGGTTGTCCCATCGCTGAAGGACGCCTTCTGACTTGTAAGATCGTCCAAGCGCACTTGGTTTGTAGTAACTCTCGGGTTGGAGATGATTATTGAGTTGCTTTAAAGCCACATCTGAACCTGACAAAGTCACTCTTGGACCTTTCCGAGTTCAGCACTAAATGCAGCTGTAGATACCCTCAGATAATCTAAAACTAGAGGGTCCCAGGGTTCGGTGGAATGGAAGGAAACTTTACTGAGAGGGTGGTAGTTGAGTGGGGCAGCCTCCCCGCAGAAGTGGTAGAGGGTAATAAAGTGAGGGTATTAAACATGCATGGGATAGACATACGGCTCCTGAATCTAAGACGAGACCAACGACTGATTAAGGTTTGAGTCGTTACAGCAGGAGAAACGGGCAGAGTAGACGGGGGCCGAAGGGGGGCCGATCTGCTGGCAGGTTCTAGGTGAATGATGGGTCTTACATATTATTGGTAACCGCCAGAAACCTCTGATTTGATAAAAAAAATATTGATCATAATTAGAATTGCCTATTTTGGTTCATTAAGTAAAATCTAATCATTGAAATATTATCTTTTAATTATAATATTTATTACATTTATTTAACGATTCTTTTTTTTTTCCGCACGAACGTCTGTCGCCTTTTGAAAAATATATATTTTTGCGGCTAGCATTGGAAGCGAATTATCTTTCACGTTTATTCCGTTTATTTTCCTGTCTTTTCATTTCAGATTCGGGGCTTTGGTCGATAATCCCGCTCTGAAGTAATAAAAAATTTAATCCTGTGTTTAAAATATGAGATTTACTTGTCAAAATCTGGATATGGAAGAAGAATTATGATATCACTCGTGATGTAGGGACTTCCATGTAGTTCAGGCTGGGGGTTCGAAAGAGTTTTGCAAACGCTTATCTCTAATGCCCCTGGTATACAGATAAATTTGGCGGAGTTTAGAGAAGATTACCTTTTAGAAATTAGATTCAATCATCTTTCTACTAGTTTAAAAAACGTTGGGTTTACAACCTAAAAACCTGCTTTCTTGGATTATTATTTTTTTCCTGTTGAATTATAATAATACAACGTGATTGGCGTCTGATTCGGGGCAAGTTCTGAATATAGATATAATTCCGTATTATATATAATATATATTCATAATTATCTTGCACAAGTTTCAATAAATATTCTTGTGTGCTAAATAAATAATAATAATAATAATAATAATAAATCTGTCATAAATAAATAATAATAAATTACAATATTTGACCCATACATTGACCTGATAAAGTATAGATCAAGGATTTTTTAATGTTACTATGTTACCAAAGACTAGAGTTATGTGGGACAAGCGCACTTGCAAATATTCACCACTAGATGGCAGCACTTCTGGCCATCATTCTGTATAGAGAGTATTAGTAGAAGGTGAACTAGAAGTAGTCTCTGTAAAGAACCTGTCTATATTTTCTTTAGTGTTTTCTTTATATTTTCTGTTATTTTATGTTTTTAAATGAATTTTAATGGATTTTAATCCGAAATTCTACATTATATTCTACTTTTTTTCCCCCTCCAGTGCCGGGATTACGCGTATATCTTCATATCTTTAATATACTTGTCTCTTGTCTCTATCGACAATTCGGTATAAAAATGAAGCCAACCCATTCTTACCTGCAGCCGTCTTCATTTATTACAAACGTCGCCTGGCAGACTATGGGCGTCACAATTTACGATCGACTTCTCCGATTCTCTCATTTGCTTAATGAACTGATAGCATTAAAAATTCAGTCCTGCCCCCGAGTGCTTTCCATGTGAATAGAAACCCTAAGCTCATCCAAAATTTTAATTATATAGAAAAAAAAAAAGGCCCAAGCTTACCAAGTATATACAATTATTAAACCTATACAGTATAAAAAAATCCTGTAACTTTTTATTGCTTAAAATTATTTTTGGTTTTCTTGTTAATTTTTAAGCACGAACGATCAATCACGTTTCTTGTCGTTAAAGAAAATGAACTCGTTAAATGTAATGTTTGTAAATAAAGTTGAGTTGCATATCTATCCGTTATACTTTTGTTACAATGTATTAAATTCACATGAAAATGTTTGGAACATTCCATTTGTGCCTACGATGGGGGGGGGGAGCAATCCAAGTAGAGGGGTATCTAGGGGTACGGCGACATTTTATTGTTTATAAATAAATTAATGTTAATTACGCAGCCCTAATATATGTAACATTATTTACTGCTTAGTTTTTTCTACCTACTAAAATGTATTTCTCTTGTACTGTATGAAATGTATCACATATATATATATATATTAACAATAGGTGGTGAGGACTGGGGTAGTACCGGTATGTTTTGCCCTCGTATGCAAATCAGTCTCTGATATTAGTCTCATATGCAAATCAGTTCAATTAACGCCACCTTTCTTCGTTACCATTTTAATTGAAAGCTCTTTTTCTACCAAAACGATTGACTGTTATTAAGACTGGATACAACCTCATTGTACAGCGCTATAGAATATGATGGCGCTATATAAAACAATAAATATAGATGTCATAAGGCGAGTCCCCCATAAATCCCGGCCACCCCGATCACCTAGGGTCGGAATCGCTCCCCCAGTAGACGGCATCCTAGGAACCTCAGCTGCCCCCCACACTCCATACGTTCTCTTTGAGCACATGCTTTGGTTGCTGAAGGATTGTGGGACTTTAGCATGCGCGTGATATCAACTGGTGGAGCGGGGAGGGCTTCCTTAAGAGGAGCCATGGCTGGAGGTGTCCACCATGTAAAGGGGTCCTTCCATCATTATATTCTTTGTGTTCTTACGTTAACCGGCGACAGACCTTCTTTTGGACCCCATCCTAATCAAGGAAAAAGAGGGCAGGGGTATATTTCACACACATATATATATATATAGTCCACAATCTCCAAGGTCTAGGGAGATGTTTAATGGTGGTTGCAGATCTACTAAGACTCCAGTTGACTAAGACTACATGATACACCAAATTCAACCTCAAGGAGGGTCAGAGGCTTGGATGGAATGTAAGGAAGTTTTACTTTACTGAGAGGGTAGTAGATAAGTGGAACAGCCTCCCAGCAGAAGTAGAATCATTGGAATGTTAACATGCATGGGATAGACATACAGCTCCTCAATCTAAGACGAGACCAACGACTGATTAAGGTCTTTACAGCAGGAGAAACGGGCGACTAGACGGGGGCCGAATGGGGACCATCTGTCTGCCCAACAAAACTACTATTGGGGGGGTCCTAATGTTAGGATGTTGGTCACCAAGGACCCCCGGCAGGATTGCCCGGATATACCAGTATTTACGGCCACTTAATCTTTGCAAGGAGCCAAGGCCAAATTTATCTCCAAGTATTGATCAGCTCCAGGCTGATAGAAGTTCAAGCCGAAGAGGTTCCGGTCTTTGACCCTCAAATAGGATATGAATCTCAATCCGATGGAGTGAGATCCCAGCTCTGCGCCCTCCGGGGTTACAGACAGCCGGGGGTGGGGGGGGGAAGATCAATAAAGACTCTTAACGTTTGGAAATTTATTGCACATATGCCATTTTAATATAAGAACAAATGTTATATTGCAGAGGGATAGCGGCGAAGGTGATGGCTCGGCAGATATTTCTCGCGGAGAACCTTTTTTTTTCTGGAATGACGGATTCGGAATATTATTAGGCGTAATTTATTGGCCTTATTTAAGCCGCTAATTTAAAACTCTTTATGATGAAAATATTAACTAAAGAGCGGAAGGTTAATGGCGCCCGCTGCTATTTCCAGACGCCATTTTTTTTCCAGGTACGCTGTGGTGGGAGTCGTAGCTTAAGGGGAAATAACTATTGAAAAGTAATGAATTAAATATACATCATTATATATCGAAGGGTGGTAGGTAAGTGGAATAGCCTCCTGGCAGAAGTGGTAGAGGGTAATACAGTGAGGGGATTAAACATGCATGGGATAGACATACGGCTCCTGAATCTAAGACGAGACCAACGACTGATTAAGGTTTGGCGAAACGGGCAACGAGATGGGGGCCGATCTGTCGGCAAATTCTATGTTTCTATATAATATAAATAACATTATTTGATTCATAGAAAAGTTTTGTTTACGCGTCGGCTTTAATATTACCCCAAACAATGCACGTAAATCACAGAACGGGGGTGAGATCCATCAGCCTCTATGTCACCGGGTATTTTTCACATTTCGGAGGCATTTGCATAATGTGCCGCCCTTGCAACGTCCTTGGGGAAAAAAAAAAAACATTCATTACCATAAAAAATGGGCTCTATCCTTCTCCTACGCACCACCTATTATACGGTCGTATATTCCAGACACCCACATGGGTCCTTTTTTGTGCATCAAGGTTACCGACACGTGATATATTCATCCTATTACGTTATTACGGAGATAAATAATTGGTACGCGCTTTGAACTTTGAACTCTTACCTTTTCTCCCCGGTAGGCACGGGGTTGTTTTTTTTTCCTCCATATTTAACTAATCCTGCCTACGGTTTGGACAATAATAACTCCGTTAGGATTAAATACGGGAAACATTTATTTATGGAGAAAGGGGGGAGTATTTAAGAAATTTAAGGCGCGGATGGGGGGGGTTAAATTCATTTAGCGTTATTTATTAGCAAAACACGTCGCCTGAAGCCGAAAGGGTGAGGAATTAATAAAAGTGGGGGCATCGAGACACTCAATAAATAGTCCATAAGTGAAATGAAGCTTTCTCATTATATATGCGCGGCGGGATATGCACGGGATGCAAATATGTTCCGCGGCGGAACTTTCTGGGGCGTTAAAATAGTTCTGAGAATCCAGAGAAATGATTTCGTGTTACTTCTGGAGGCCAAGAAGGAGTGAGTACGTTTTGTAAAGTGACCCTATGGCTCAGACCTGCCCCTTCTTGCCCTTCCAAGGGCTGTTTTGCTTGTGGGATATGCACAGTGGGATATGACATCATATCGCGGTGGGTCAGTGACACAGGGCTGCAGTCATGATGCCACCAAAATATAGATCCCTGCCATCGACCTAAACAGCAGGACTCTCTTATCTCTTCTTCTCCCGTAATGTTGGGTGGGAGAGGGTATGAGCAGAGGGGGTTCTACGTAGTTTTAGGCACAAGTCGCCCTGTCCTTCTGAGGGGGGGTAGTCATAGTGGATTTTGGGCGTAATAAAATCTTTTTGGTGGTCGTAAATTGTGGCCATTCTGGACAGTCACGATTTTGCCCCTCTATCCCACTGAGCTCTACCTCTGTGGCTCTGGGGCCGCAATCCCAGACATCGGAGAATGCATACCGCATGCACAAGCTCCGCCCCCCACTGCCCTGATTCGCCGGAGGCAGGTATGTGTACGCCGTACGGCGACCGATGGCCTTAAAGTGCTAGGGCCCCCTAGTCACCCCCCAATCCGGCCCTGCGGGGGATACCTATGACATCAAAAACGCTGATCCATACGACTAACATCTCATCGATTTATTTATAAGGGGAAGGCCAAAGGATAGTAGATTGTAAAACACCCCCAATGACAGTTGGGATTATTTTAATGCAAATTTCAATATATCCAGGTCCCTCCATTTATTTGGATAAGAGGACACTTAGTTAAATTAAACTTCTTTGCATAATAAAATGACATAATTTAATTAAAGGTTTTAACATAATAATATATTGACTTATTACATATGTCGCGTCTGCTGGAGACAAGGGGGGGGGTTTTCTTTTTTTAACACTTATGGCTCCATATCGGTTTACAAAGTAAATCCTGTTCATTCTAGATGGAAAAGGGTTAATAATTCTGAAATAATTATTCTACAAACTCCTCAAATATATTCATACAAATAAAGTCTAATTAATTATTATTATTTCTAAATATTACTGCGAAATATGATTTAAGGTAAGATTTTCAACCAATTCGAAATGAATTCGTTTCCAAATTTTTGTTCTAAGACATTTTGAGTAGAAATATATATTCTTGGAGCACAATATATATATTCAGCACAAAATATATATTCTTGGAGCACAATATCAACAAAAAAGGCCAAATTAAACCGAAATTCTTAAATTCTATTGTCCTTGTGCCATTATTAACCTTGACCTGACCTTTAATCTTAGTCTCTTGACCCTCGTTCCAAAGTCTTAACCCTCATTCTGCTTTCAAACGACCCTTTCTCCTCGTTTTGTAAATGCTGCCCCTTTACTTTTTATATTGGGGCAATTGGCCGAACCTCAATTATAATGCAGAAAATGAGTAGATTCGTGTTTTTCATCTATTTTTATTATATTTTTTTTCTACAACACAATTACACATCTTTACAAATTTGAGTTGAGTCTTCTTTCTTACCACAAAGCTTCTGTAGAGCTTTTACACAGAGGTCGACGAATGCTCATTAGGACCAGAATGTCTGCCAGGACCAGGGTATGCCTTAATACAAAAAAAGCCAAATTCTTTAATTTAGGGTTTAAGAAGCTAAGAAATCTAAAAATCAAACTTTATCTACATTTTTTCTCATTTAATTTGTTTCTACAAATGAATTTTTTTTTTTTCTTCAAATTTCAATATGTTCTGGTCTCAATCGGATTAAATTAGTTTTTTTTTTTTTTTGTCTTTTTTTCTTAATATGTTTGGAAGACTTCTAGACCTAATTTTCTTTCATTTAAAACATTTTGTATGTATTTTTTTTTATTATTTATTTTATTTATTATTTATTTATTTTTCCCATTACAGGTTAAGCCAAGAACCAATCATTTCTGTTCAACACTAAATTTAAAATTTGGACCTTCCCAATTAATTTTATTTTATTGTTTTTTATGCCTGCCTTCCAATAACGTGCATAAATTCTAAGCCTCCAAAAAATTATTATTTTATTTTTGGACAAATAAATCCCAAAAACCCCAAGGAAAGCCCCCATTCCCTAAAGAGACGGATTGATCGACTGATTGATGGATTGATGGATTTCCTGAATGGTGAATACACTTGGGTTACATTGTGAAACAGCCCTATAGACTCGTGTTCAGATTAACATATATAATTACTCTTTCTAACCCTTTGTTGCCATAATGACTGGTTATTTGTTGACAGGCTTTTTATGGCACTCCAGACCTCCAGCGTATAATGGGGTTTACCTACACCGAGCAAGCAAACAAACAAAAAAAACGACTATTTGGGGTTTTTTTTTTCTAAATATAATTAATTTTTACAAAAACACACAAAATGCCAGCAATTCTTACAAAAACATCAATAGAGCTAGTAAAACAAACCGGGCCATTTAAAAAAAAAAAAGGTAAAAACAGATAAATAAATAAATAAATACTGTATGTATAGTAATAAAATTACAATGCAATAAAAAAAAATACAATAAAATTACAATGCAGCACAAGGCACTTTAAATATATGAACGCGGGAGGAAACTATTTGAAAAAATGTTAAAAAATTATGAAAAAATAAGCAGCTTTTCTTTAAAGCTGTGCGCAGTTGTAAATGCAAATTATACGGAGATATATTTCAAATATAATATTCTAATTATGTAAATAAAAATATAAAAAAAGTGGAAATGAAAAGCGTTTGTATTAAAAATTGTGAAATCGCTACATTTGTTCAATTATTTAGTTAGATTTGGAAACGTTGTAATTGTCACCGATACAATTCTTGTTTGGTTTATTTGTTTTTTATTTTATTTTAAAACCTTTGAGTCATCCGTACCTAATAATAATAATAATAATAATAGAAATAATACAAGGGGGGAGGGGCAAAATGGTAGAAATGGCATTTTCTGTACAGTCGCCATTGATTAATTGTGAGTTTCTCTCGAGTTAACGCAAGTACGTGTTGTGTAATCCTTTTTGATCGCAGCCGAGAGGTTAATGGCCACTCCAAGCCTCTCGGCTTCGGCTTCATCCCATTTGTCTTCCGTTAACCTTCCCCCTCCGTCGGAGCGTTGAAGACCGCCATGGTAAATGGGATCATGGCAGGCTCCTGTTCAAGTGGACACTAAACCATTGTAGATCACGACCCCACGTCCGGACTCCACATACTTCATGGCAGGTGGCCTCATCGTGCTCCTCATCGTGCGCCTCATCGTGCGCCTCATCGTGCTCCTCATCGTGCGCTCCATCGTGCTCCTCATCGTGCTCCTCATCGTGCTCCTCATCGTGCTCCTCATCGTGCTCCTCATCGTGCGCCTCATCGTGCGCCTCCTAATCCTCACAAAAAGAAGAGAGGGCCGAGCAGAAAGCCCACCGCTCTCCGGCCTGCTTCGTTTATTATGATTATTAATTGTTTTATATAGCGCCATCAGATTCCGTAGCGCTGTACAAGGGGGTTTATAGAAAAAGTGCAATTTCACTTAGGAGTTTACTTTCACCAAAAACGGCATTTTTTAAAGTCATTCCAAACTTTTTAAAGACATTTTCACAAATCTATAGAAGTTTCATGAACTGCAGAAAAATTATTGAAATTTACACTTTTGCTTAAAAAAACCCCATTTTTTTCTGGATATGGATCTGGAAGAATCTTTTAAAATATGTTTATTTCATTAACCTTTTAGCTCGGCCCCAAACGTTCTGTTCTGAGCCCAAATTCTGGAAATTCTTTCGGACCCCCGACGGCCATTGGGGTCCTTTTTTTTTTTTAACAACTCATTATTTCACAGGAGGGGGGTCAAGGAGAATAAAGACCATCGAGCCAATAAGAGGACGGTCTATGTGATTTGCTTTATTGTCACTTGGCAAAAGGGCAACGAGGGTTCTACCCTTTAACCTAGAACTGCCCCGGTCTTCCTAAATTTATAAAAATCTAACTTTAAGCCCTAATCTATAATACTCGTTTATCATTGTTCCAGCAGATCGGCCCCCATCCGGCCCCCGTCTAGTCGCCCGTTTCTCCTGCTGTAAAGACTCAAACCTTAATCAGTCGTTGGTCTCGTCTTAGATTCAGGAGCCGTATGTCTATCCCATGCATCCCTCACTGTATTACCCTCTACCACTTCCGCTGGGAGGCTGTTCCACGTATCTACCACCCTTTCAGTGAAGTAAAACGTGTAATCTTCTAAGCCTCCGATCCTCTAGATCTGAATTGGTTGAAATACTTTGAGATGAACTCGCGGTTGCTACAAGTTAGCAGTGAAGAGGTTACATTGCGATGTCCATCCGAACCGTATATCCACAGGACTTCTCGTGACCTTTTCTATATATTATCAATAACTCGTGAGCGGCAGCCGGTCGCCGGGAGGGCGCCTCGGAGTCTAGAACAAGGTGATCAGCATTGACTATATGTAGCCTTGAGTGTCGGGGGAGGAGATAACCTTTTCCAGCCGTCATCTTTTGACTAATAATTTATTTCATGTTTGTGTTTAAATCATACAGCCGTGTAATTTCAGAACCTGCCGGCGTCTCCACAATCCTGGGACTTTCGGATATTGGGGGGAGCGCCCATGGCGACATCAGAGAAAGCCCAGAGGCCGAGGATGGTAATACTTTAACACAGGTGAGTTGCAATGCAGGGGTTAATGACACCTGTGCTCAAGGTTTGTTTTCATCATTGGAGTTCATCATTTAACTCCTTGGGTCCAGACAAACAGCATTTGTACATCATAATGGGGAAGAACACCCATTGTAAAGTAAGGAGCTGAGAACATTGCTGCTTGATCACAGGTGAGTTGAAATATGTGCACTATTGGCATCTATCTGTGCTCAAGGTAGTCCACCACTTGGTCCTTACTCTATTCCTACGACGTTAACGAAATCCTTCGAAATTTCATTTCTTTCAGCCCAAATCTGACATATTGTGGACTTCACAAAAACATTAAGCAAATCCCGACATTCCAGGCTGGCTGAGCGCGGTGGGATTTGTAGTCTCCATAGAAGCCGGAAGAGACGAGTCGCCCGCTCTAATCTCTAATCGAAGTTTCCGGAGCAGCGAGATTAATTAATAACCCGGACAGTTTAAAATTTGCATAAAGGTTCGGCAATTAATGCCGGGAAGCGTCTCACTAAATCTCCGACGACGGGAAATTGTTCCAAACTTACATCGATTCATATTATTTTAGAACAGCCGGTATCTGAATGTCCGTGTACAAAATTAGAACGCTCCTCAGCCAATGGGAGAGGAGAAGAGTAGATATTCCATCATCCATTGGCTGTTAGACTTTAATCAAGGAACGATGAGATTTAGGCCAATCCCGTGTCTCTCCTTGCACTGGCCGAGTCTCATTGGGTCGTTGGCTTCATTCAGTTCAATATGGTCACCTAGAAAAGTGAACGTAAGGATGTTTTGGTTTGCCAAGTGGGGGGTAGATAAGTGGAACGGCCTCCCAGCAGAGGTGGTAGAGGGTAGTACAGTGAGGGTATTAATCATGCATGGGACAGACATACGGCTCCTGAATCTGAGACGAGACCAACGACTGATTAAGGGCGAAAAACAGGGGCCGATCTGCCGGCAAACTCTATATTTCTATGTTTTTTCAGCTTTTCTTATCCCTTTATATACATTTTAGCCCACGATTCCCATTCAAGCAGCTTTAATGAAGACTGGCATTGAACACGCGACGATTACAATCCATTTAAGAGCCATGAATTCAAAAAAAAATTAAAAAAAGAGAAAAAATCATCGACCCTAAGCCTAAAACCAATCACGAGCGGAGAAACTGGTGTTCTTTGAAATACTGTTGGCTTTGGGGCATTTTCATTAAATTCACACCTTTATGGGTCTGCGTAGTACAAGGCGCCGGGTAGCAATGGCACATCTGCTTGCCGATATGTAATTTTGCCTCCCTTGTTAATGACCTTGCGGAGATTAGGGCGACCTCCTCCATATGCCGCTAGATTATGTCTGTCGGCAGCTGGTAGAGCCGACGGGATGGTTTTCATTAGAAGTTCTTGACATTACCCTGCCCTGGACGTCGTTAATCGTAGGCTGTCGGGACCTCCGAATAAAGAGCCATCCAGATGTGATTTATCAACAGCGCCACGGGTCGCCTTCAAAATGTCTGTCTCTTTTGTTCATTGCCTCTGCGCTTAAGCCATCAGAAAAGGCTGATGGTCCGTGTATCGGAGACAATATTAGTCTAACCGCTTCCAGGGTCATCTAGATCCAGGCCGGAGAGGCCATCATCGCAGCCTTACATCGTAATTAGTTTGTGAGAGCGGATCTCGGCACGTGGCCTGATGTCTGGTCGGCCAAGAATCCAGACAGACCAACCTCGCTCAAACCTTCTGTCATGCGTTACATTTCCGAAACCGGACGATTTTAATACATTTTAGCAGGTTTTTGGAGAAAATGCTAATTAAACGCGGTTTTAGATGCTTAACATTTTTGAGTAATTTCTCTAAGTTTGATGGATATCAATGTTTTTCTTTTATTTTGGGGGTGTGGATTCCAACAAAAACAAAGTGATAATATCTAAAGACGGTAAACAGAGGACAACTTCCGAGCTAAGTGGTGGGACTCCAAGGAGAAGGACCTCCAAGGATGAGGAGGACCATTGCCCAACCCAGCTGTCCCCCTCCGAAGTATTATGTCATATCCCGGTACATTGTGTCTTAAAGTCATGTAGCGCCTTTTGATCCAGATTATGGAGGCTGTGCTGAGCAGTTGAGGAGATGAAAGATGGTTCAGTGGGACACGTGGAGGCTTCAGCGCCCAACGTTTTCTTTTTAGCCAGGGTGCTGCCACCCCCAATACCTAGTCGGCCTAGGACTGGATATCTCACTGAATAAAAGGTGTTGATTTACATGTGTATGAATGATACTTTGGTTTCCAAGGAAAAATTATGAAAAACTTGATGATTTACATCTAGAAAAAGCCAACATTTTAGATTTTTCAGATTGCCAGTGGAAAAACCAACATCCTGCTCATCCTCCACTGGCTGTCCAAAGTTCTGGCATTGGGGTACTAGGCGTAAAAATGGATTTTGGTCTTTTAAAAGTGCCCACCAGATCAACCAGTGGAACATTCCGACTAATTGGACCACTTTAGTGGTTGCCATAGCGGCAGGACCACTTTTCAAACGTAACCTCCGTCGATTCTTCTCATGCAGAAGGCCCAACGATGGTTTGCCATCAAAATAAAAAATAGTTAAAAAAACCTAAAGTCTTCTCTTGTTTTTTTCTTTATATGGAGCAGAAGACAAACAAACAAAGGCTGCGTGCGGTTTTTCCTTCGAGCCACCAGGAAAGACGAGCCATAATTGTTAAAAATTACTATGAGCAACTTAAACGCATTAATTTTTTGAGGCCGTTACGCTAGAAAACCTCTTTAACGCTCACAATGAGATAAATAGCACTCACTAGCGAGATGACCTTTCCCAGCGCTACCCCGACATTGAATAATTCCGAGATTATTTACATTTTAATTTCCATGCAACACAATAAATGTTGGCGTTTCACATTTCATAATAAGATTTCTGTGGAGCGGGGGGCGGGGGCGATCTGATGATAGACGGCGACGTTCAAAGAATCCTCCGTTGACCCCAAATATTCTTTATCCTGGTGGTGGACGGTGGTGGTGGTGGGGGGGGTGTAAAAATTGATAGGGTTATGGTGACTTCATAAAGGAACGTCCATTAATACAGGGCTTTCAAACCTCCCCCCCTCGCCTGTAAGCTACCTAATGTGATGAGCACCTATTTTTTATCATAAACATATAGTATCTTGACTAATCTGTGTCTCGCTTTTTACGTTTATGGTTGATTTTAGCCTTAAGTATTGTTTCCCGATGATGGAGCAGCTGCCTCGCCTAGAAATTGCCGAGGAGATGTTTTTTTTTCGGGGGGCAAGAATATTAATTAATGTAATACGTCGCCACCCCAGGCTATAAAACAATTCATTATAGAACTATAACAATCCCGTTTTATGGCACCATTCCGACGACCGTTCAAAAATATCTTATGTTTTCGCATTTGCGATGCCTCCTGGAAGACTCGGCAAGGAAATTAGTCATGCTAATGAGCTTTGCAAAATGTTTCTTAAAAGATAAATTCTCTTATAAAACCACTATGCCTCTTTGCGTAAAAAATGACAATCCTTGGACCCACAAATTATTATTTTTTTTTTAAAATAAACAGATAAAATATAGACTGAATATTTTTAGTATTAATTTGTAAATAAAAAGTATAAGGCTAAATAAATATTATTTTTTACAAAATTATATATTATTATTTAGATTTTATTTTGTGATTTTTTTTTTAATTTATTTTATTTCTTTATGAATTCATTTATTGAAATGTTATTTATAGCCCATGGTTTTGTGTTCAAATCTGAACTACTTTCCTAGTGATTACTATCATTTTTGCAACATTTTCAGGAGAGGGAGCAGCCCCTGCTGAAGTTTTTGAAATTTCGATAAAAACCATCTTAAATCAATGCTCTGTTTTGAGTTGCTGCCTGCAAATTTGCTGCAAATTATATCTCAGCCCCCCCCCCCCCGGCGCACAAACGGTTAAACATTCTAGAAACATTTAATTTAGGGGCAGATAAGAACCATTTGGCCCATCAAGTCTTCTGGGCCAAAAAGTTTAGGTTTCTCCTTATATAAGTTGAGTGTCTGCTCAGTAACTCCCATGTGTGATCCAGATGTGCTTTTTTTTAGATTATCCCTCTAGGATATACTTAGCTATACGTTTAGTTATATATATCATATATCATATTATATATTTAGTTCTACATATAACTTATATATCATTAGTTATGAAAGGAAACATCTATATGAACATCTAATTATTGCAACGTCGAAAATAGCAATACTTATCATATGAATATATAAAAAGCAAAGAATTTGCCAAAGCAAAACTTCATCTGTTCAATGATTTTTCCCC